>NW_019060988.1:27949-41742 GCF_000696155.1 Zootermopsis nevadensis
GGATGTCTGAAATATTAGCTCTTTGTAACCATGAAGACTCTTTGGGAATGAGAAAGGATCCAGAAGATCTCCATTCAAACAGAGATTTGATGTCTGAAACATCAGCTCTTGGTAAGAATGAAGACTTTTTTGAAATGATAAAGGATCCAGAAGATCTCCATTCAAACAGAGATTTGATGTCTGAAACATCGGCTCTTAGTAACCATGAAGACTTTTTTGGAATGATAAAGGATCCAGAAAATCTATTTTTCGACGTGGATTTGTTTTCTGAAACAGGGGAATCAATTTTCAAATTTAATTTTTGAAGAGCTTGTGCCATAAAATTGTACCAAACCTAGTATTTTGTACTTGCATGTATACAGAATACTTTGAAATTCAAATCAGTCTGTGATATAGGGAAAGTTAGACAGGTTAGTAAGGAATTTTGTATGAAACTTTATAATTTGCATTTATTGATATTTACTATTTGGACTTCATAGGATCCAAGTATGATACATACAGGGTGTCCGGATGAAAGGTATCCGAAATAAAAAAAAAATATATCTCGGAAAGTAATTGTCAAACAGGTATCCGGTTTATGTCATCGGAAAAGAAAACTCTGAAAGTTTCTTTTTCATTCCCGGCTTACGCGCATGCGCCAGCTGGTGGTGACCTTCGGCGAGCTCAGTAACGATGTCGACACCACAGGAGCAGGTTCAATGCGTGTCGTGGCTAGCAGAGTTCCAACGAAGTCCGCGCGAATCAATTCGCGCTGCTAGCTTGCAGTTACAAATTCCACGTTCAACGGCGCACGATGTGATACACAAAATGCTCGGCCTAAGAGCGTACAAGATTCAAATGATTCATGCACTAAAACCGACTTACCGAGTAGCACGCACTAACTTCGCTGTGGACATGCTAGAAAGAATTGACGAGTCACCCGGTTTCCTCCGCCAAGTGTCCTTCTCGGGACGAGGCGACGTTCCATGCCAACGGAGTTGTAGGATTTGGGGCAGTCAAAATCCACATGTCACATTTGTGTTGGAAAGAGGCAGCTTATCTAAATATTATTTAATAAATCAGTCCGTACCGCGAAGTAAACACATTACTTAACCATTACAAAGATCAACTGGTTAACGCTGTTTAAGGAAATAATCGCTGTTTACAGTGAGAATCATACGAAACCCATACATACAAAACTCAGGTGGTACATATAGTTACCACTGGGTCTTAAAGGGTTAATGGACGACAAGTTGATTGGACCGTTTTTATTTTCGGAAAAGACTGTGACCGGACGTTCGTACTTGGACATGCTGAAGCTGTATGCGCCGCCATGTTAGGAATCACCTGGGAGATGGATCGGTAGAGGTGGACCGATCGCTTGGCCTCCTAGGTTGCCAGATTTAACCCCATTTGATTATTTATTGTGAGGTTATGTGAAGAACATTGTCTACCAGGTTAAGATCAATGACCTTCAACACCTGAAAGCCCGCTTAAGGGACGGTAACACCAAACATGCTTCAAGGAACGTGGAACGAGGTCGACTATCGTCTGGATATTTGTCGTGCCACCAGGGGAGCCAACATTGAAATTTACTGAGAAAGTTATATACTCAGAAAGAAACTTTCAGAGTTTTCTTTTCCGATGACATAAACCGGATACGTGTTTGACGATTAATTTCCGAGATATATTTTTTTTTATTTTGGATACCTTTCATCCGGACACTCTGTATTATAATCTACGTTTGTGCATCTTTGCTAATCTTCTTTAATTTTATATTTCTACAACTTTTCTTCATATACACGTATTTGGATGATTGTAATTTTATATATGTACTATTGTATATATAAATTGTTGTAAAATTAAATATACATTGTTTACGTATGAAGACTAATCTTTTATGCATATACGAATTAAAATAAATCCAATTGCAAGAATCATCTTTGGCTAAGAAGGTGACAGAATGCACTGTGACAAAGACAGGTACGTGTAAGTCACTTCGGTATTTCACGAATTTCTAAAATCACTTCAATGTACTGTGGCTTGGCGATTGGCTGTCCTGGCATTTGGTCTGTGTACTTTCTGGACCCTTTGAGAAGAAGACTGAGATAGTACCTTAAATTAGGCCGCAGTTGCTTCCTTCCACAGCCTTCTAAATTAATTGTTCATGAATCACACTGCAGTTCCACTGAAATATGTTGGACACTTTTTAGCATTAAATGATGTGTTTGTGAACTATTTTATTAGCTGGTGTATTATGTTTAATTATGAACTTTTTCTCTGTTTATGAGACGTTGTTACAATACATTTTTCTGGTTTGACACTCATCATCATCATCAGAATAGAACAGACAGAAACAATGAACTTAGGTTTGTTCAAAGTATGA
Source organism: Zootermopsis nevadensis (assembly GCF_000696155.1). The sequence goes on from NW_019060988.1 coordinate 30,315, forward strand.
ACAGACCCACAGCCCTCATAAGTTCATTAAAATACTAATTTGTGACTTATAAATAAAAATTACGCCAGGTTTATCTGATAAACACAATTACTTTGGTAATTAGTTGTAGAATATTCCGTTCTTGGTGTCTGATCTGGAACATAAAAAACTCTGCCTGTTATTTTATCTCAGCTTTTTAAAGATATCATTTAATTACGAGTGTTAAATTAAAGGCACTTACTTCCACCATCCCCATATCGCAAGGTTACAGTCGCTAACAGTACTTGATTTCGCTGTTGGTACGACCGTAATAAGGATGGTATCGCCGCTTGCTGAGATGATCCGTAGAACTATGTTCTTTGGTGCAGGCATACGTAATTGTGAGTTAATTCTCTGTATTCCTTTGCCGGCCGTCGAGTGTCTGTTGTTACAGGTGGTTGTGTGTTAATTAGATGGCTGTGAAACATTACGGAATTAGAGTGGAAGTAATCACGTACCCACACTCACAATTTGTAAATTTTCATGATTGTCTGGACGACTCACATTGGGCAAAATTGTATTTGAGAAACTTGTAACGTGCATTACAAGTTGAGGAAACCACTAAGACGGAGAGGATCTGGATGGCCGTTGAAGAAAAGATGGAGACACCAGCAGAACCTAGACAAATGAACAGGTAATCAAGGCTGACATTGTGTATAACAGTACATAATGATAAAAAGTAGGGTTATGAGATCGATGGCAGAAAATACAAACAAAGTGTTTTAACCTCATAATTTGAATTGGGTAGGACGGAGTGATAAGAATGACTCTGTATGATAAGAGAATAGAGCCTTTAAAAGTAAACTACATTAAAGTTGTCCGAGAAAAACCGGGTTTAGGCAGACAAAGTCTTTATAGAGAACTCAATGATCGATATATTTAGCTTTTGTTCTAGAAACAGTTTCCATTACTGATCCGACAAATTAAATGATTCAGTTTCTAAAGTTGTTTAGAAATAAACCATTAAATTTCATCTCAATTTCTATTCTCCCATTTTTAGTATCACATTGCATGGCTATTTAGAGCCACTGTATCTTATTATTTTGTACTAGCTTGTAGTTTACAGTTCGAATTTGCTTTCCTTGAAATTGGGAATAAATTATGTGAGACCAATATGAATGTGTTCATATCCCATTGAGCGCAGCCGGCAATTCCCAGATTATTTTCATACATTTTCCTTGACACATCCCACAAAACTGTCTCATCTGTAAGGAAATTCTCTTACTCTGCGTAGAGCTTGGACGTAATGCATCACGAACCAACATGACCTGAAGTTGTAACTAACTGACTAGATGGCTTACGGAACTCGAAGGATCATCACCGAACTAACCAAATCCCTCCACCGGACCCTGCTCTTTAACTCATATCTCCCATGGATCCTGCCTGAGATTATCCTCCCATCTATGTCTAGGTCTCCCCAGCAGTCTCTCCCCCTCAGTATTGTGAATTATTTAAATTTATTTTATCTGCCAAAAATTCAAGGAGGATTACATTTTTGGGACAGTGAGAAAAGCAGACAGAACCAATATGATATTTAAGATTCTGATGACTGTGGGGGTGTGAGACTTTGGAGAGGGCCGTTAGTTTATTGACTGATAATGATTATGATGGTACAAGGAGGATTTTAGGTTTCTGATGGTGGTGAGTCTGAAGATGGGTGTCTTTTAGGTTGTTGTAGTCTGGTGGAAGTTTACCGACATCTTTATTTAGTTATACAGCAAGACGTTTAGTGCATTTGTAGGCGTGTCATAAATAAAAATGGATCCATAGTCTTGCAAGATAAGATTTTTATTAAAATTAAGTTCAGTGATACATTTTTTTTTATATTGTATAGAATAACAGCAGTCAGATCTTTGAATGTTTTGAAAGACAAGAATACAAAGTGGATTCAGTTGGCATTTTGAAATACATTACTTTGTTTACTATTCTCTATCCTTTCAAAGTTACTATGTTAAACTCTCATTAAGTATAGTTGCTATTCTACAGACAGGAATTGTAGAAAAAGTGTCCCTCTCCTTTCATTTCAACACACCAATAAAAAATGTAAATAAATACAAGCACACTATATATTTTCAGAACAAGCAGGAATATTAATATAAATATATTATATTAAAATATTAAAAAAGTCTGGACAGAAATTTGTCTGTGTGATAAATCTCTATAATTCATTACTCGATGTTTTAATTATGAGGACTTGAATCTCTTCCCCAATGACTCAAGTTCAGATATTAAAACCAACTCCTCTTACACATTCAAGAAGCTTATAGAAAGTGGCATACGTACTATGACGTACTTAAAATCATATTTTTCATAGATACATAATTTCACTTCTAAGTAATTTCTCTATGTTGCTGAAGCTACGCATACAAGACATGTTGATATAAAGAACTTTGAAGATATTTATTAAGTATTCACAGTATAGCTTGTTGTACATTTGAGCAGCAATGGGAAATAGTATTTAAGTAGTAAAAACTTTTTTATCACTTTCGTAGTATCACTATTTAAATCATAATATTTGAACTAGTTACATTAATACACACTAAGTACGTGAAGAAAGTTGCTACATTTGTAATGGATCATGCACGTTCATCTGCTGTATGTCACGGCGTCCAGCAAATGGTGATCAGAAAACCTTCCCCAAATTTTCTGATAGCAGATGTTATATTGGCGAAGAGAGAATAAGGGAACAACTACGTACGTAAAAACTGTGAACTACGAATTTTGCTAGTTAAGCGAGAGGCTATAATATCGTATAGATTTTTATTAAGATACGAAGGCCATAAAAATCGAGCCCTTCGGATGTACGAGTTGATCGTGAGTGTAACATCTGAAATATATTTCTTTGACTACAGAATTATTATGAAAACTTATATAGAATATTCATTCTAATAGTTATGTATGTCACTGCATTTTATTATTTAAAATTTACAAGCTCAATAAAGTGAGTGCAAGGGATATATCCTGATCTAAATTTACGCTTGTGCGATTAGTAACAAATATTGGTCTTCATGTCTGAGTACAATTGTATCGATGAATGTCGCGTTGGTGCATTTTTAATTAATGTTATTAAATAAGAATAGGCACAGATGTAGAGTTAGTTGATGACACGTGCTTTGTAAGAAAAATACGTGCACATGAAAAATGAAAATGAATCTTATATAATGGAAACACAACAAAAAGTAATTTCATTGTTTTAAAGTTACATATAAGGAATGCTTCTTTATAATTGTACCTTTATGTAGAGAAATATATACACAGATGACTGGAAAAGAATAAATTAAAATATATACAAATGAATAATCCTAATATATTTTGTTTAATACTGTTAAAGCATGTGCTAAGACATAGGACAGTTGCGGCAGGCTGAAAAATGATACTTTCTACCACAGCTGCTATCATAATTACTACTACTACTGCTGATGATGATTTTAATTTGATTTTCAGTAAAAAGCGTTAAAGAATGTCTGTCCAAAATGGACAGGGAAAAAGATTATTTTTAAATTAAACTATCCTCTTTGATAAATTTAAAATTTTACACTCTCTGAGATAATTTCCAAGTCTCTGTTGTTGACATTCTGATTAGATTATGTTTGGATTTTTTTTTAAAAAATTATTTTCTTTACCTTAAGCATCATGTCTTCTGAAAGGAATTTCTAAATGTCACATTGACACAAGATCATCTGAATCGAATTTCACAAAAAAAAACAACATAAATATTCAGCGTAGCGCGTAAACTCTTATAATATTATTCGAAGCATAACATTTTATCCATTTTAATTCATTCGATAAAATTATATATTTATGTAACAAACATTTAATACATTATAGATATCAGTGATTCTCTGTACTACTAAGCCCCATTGACTTTCCCAACACTTCTGCTCTAATGCTTCTAATAAATATAATTCAATATAACAGAGACGTAAAGATAATAAATTAGCTGGTCCCTAGTAAGAATCACTCTATTGACTTCAATCACGTGTACATAAAAGTACCTAATCAATATTCTTCTAACTTGTTCATACTACAAATTTTGGCATCAAACGATCTTGTTCAGAAATTACATGTAATACAATTTACTATGGGAAATAATTAAGTACTGTATGTGAAATTTGTAATTATTTTGATAATGTTTTCTTTATATGGATTTTTTAATTAAATTTTTCCCTAAGCTGATCTATAGGAGAAAAATTTCAAGCCAAACATTAATGTCGTTAGATACGATAAAAATTCTGGAGTACGATGACAAGATACTTCATAGTATGAACAAGATGAGATTTAGGTGTTTAATTTTCGGAGTCAGAGTTGGCCCTGCATCCTGTCTTGACTCGCATCCTTCTTATATTTTAGGCTCCTGCACCTCGACGGTCACACTCTCAGCGTGGTTTGGTACTCCTGTGCTGTTGGTGGTTGTTGCTTTAGTCGGCGATACCGGGGACTTGTTGGAGGTCGCAGATGCGTTACTGCTGGCGTGGCTTCCCCGTCGTGAACCTTGATGAAACAGTTGATTCAACACAACTGTCTATATGAATGTTTAATTGTTAATTACATTATCTTTATGTGTCAATGTATAACTCTGGCCATTTCTTAACCTTTAATGGTTCACCGTATGTTATAGGTAACTAATTCGCTATATTTATACAGCATTGTTTTATATTTGCCTCAGGGGCTCACTACGGTGAGTACGGGGAGCGGCGTCCCCGAGCTACCCTGTGTCGAGGGTTATAGTCAGGCCACCCAGTCTCCAGGGGACATAAATATGGAGACCCGGTCCTCCAGGTTGGGGGTTGGGCGTGGGGCTAATAACCCCATATCATAAAAAAAGAAAGAGGTGAGCCATTGAGTGAAAGGACTGCGCCCTGATTTCTTCTCCATGGAAATGGAAGTGATGATGTGTCACTGGATCAGTAAAGTCTCAATTGTTCTGGCAGCTATGTAGCGGAATAGAAGTTCTACCCATTACTACTTGTTCTATTTGACATCTATTTAGAAGTAATAAAAGTGCAGCACACCCCTGGAGTTGATCTTATATATTTAAAGTCAGGTTCCAAATATTTGAAAAATATAAGAAATCCTTCATAATTTTTTTCTAGTAATTAACATATGACACTATTACATGTTAACAAATTGAGATATTTACATGACGTGAACATAGCGAAAAAAATAATGCTGAAACATAACTACAGATTTTAAATTTGGCATTTCTATAAGATATGAAATGCATATCACAATTTTGGGAATTCTGGTTTTAAAGTCCTGTTCCAATGACAGGCTGAAACTTTATGCGGTATTCTTTAATCCTGTCGAAGATGTCATTCACATCTCTACTATTCAGTATTACAAAAAACAATGTTAAAAGAGTGTTGGTAATTAACCAAAAGATCGGCCGGTTACAAGTTTCTTCATCATGTTTACATAAACTGTTTATAGCACAGCTTGTTATAAATATGTAAAAAAAAATTCATAATTAAAATTATTAGTATTAAGAACTTGCAGTTACTAATATATTAAACAAATAATACATGAGTGTGACAAAATTTAAGCAATGAATATAAATATATCTTTTGTGTACTGAAAGTTGTTGGGTTCTCGTATTATGAGACACCGGATGGTTGAAAGTTGTAAACACTGCTCGTTGTGTCTTCTTTCAGTTGGCGGTATTCTCTGAATATTATGTGGCTATACATATTGCAGGTATTTTTAGAAATAAAATCTAGGTTAAGTTTAAAAATTATTAGAACCTAACAGAAACTTGTTGTCTTAGGCAGTTGTTTAGTAATTTTTCTGCATTTCCAAGTAAGTAGCATTGGCATGGTATTTGTACGCCGTTGTCACAGTAAGTAGTAAATTTTAGCCATAATTTACGCTTATAAGTATATTTCTTACCCAATGACTGAGGTGACTGTGGTCTCAGTGATGCCATGCTGGCATGGCGGCTTGGACCTCGGACGCTCGCGCGGCTTCCTCGGCGGTCAGTACCGTGCAGCAGTTTGCTCTCTCTCAAAAGCGACGCGTTCATCAATCGAGGGTTTGGTGTATTGAAAATTGTTCGATTCTCTCTCCATCGGGCTCTGATTTAACAAATAATGTCAAATTATCAGTGGTAATTACACGTAGCGGTTTTAATAATGTACTTGTTTCAGTTGGCATTGATTTTAGCTGAGGAAAAGCTGTTTGAAGTAATGAGCGAAAGAGAGGAAGGAGAAATCACGGAGGACACACAGAAAAACAGGCATTTATATGTATGATAAACGTACTTATTAATAGAGATTGCTGTCATTTCTTTTTTAGAAGAACATAATGAACTTATCACAGAACCAACAAACAAACAGTATGGTTCAGGTTGCTGGAAGAGTTGATTGTTCTGTCTGAAATCTTTTGTGACCTGAAGATTCATCGCTGTGTTATAAGATTCTCACCATTGAGCCATATCCTGTCTATGTTAAATCCAGTCCACATCTTCATAGACTGTTTATCCAAGAAACATTTTAAACTCTTAAAGTCCCATGGTATTAAAAGTACCACTTAACAATCTGTAATCCCACATTTTGACCACAGATTATGTGATGTACCTTTGTAATAAAAACAGGTTTCCTTTGAGGTAGGGATTGATATTTAAATATTTAGCTTCAGCTTCAAAAGATTATTACTATCATTACATCCAATCCTCTGTCTTTGAGGTAATTTCTTTCTCATGTGCAACAATTTTTAAAAATTTAATACGAGGTTTTTCTGTTTTATTTATTCAGGTTTTTCTGAATGATTTTCCTTTATTTAGGGGGCCAAACTGAATATGAAAGGTTTGTTGTAATTAAACTTGGAATCCTATGTTAAACTTCTGTTTTTAGTTGGACAAATCCATAATGGTAGGAGGTGTTGCTTGGTACGCAGACATTTTACATTTATTCATGCATTTACAGTAAGCGTGATTTTAATGAAAGCTGTGTGATGCTCTGAACATTGTCATAACAGTGGGTCATATTTGCATACGTGCACAAAGAATGCTACAGTGCCAGCAAACAGATTTTATTATTAGCAGTTTAGATTTGTTATTATAAAGATATATACAATCACATGCTCCACTCTTGCAGAGATATTGTTGATGTGGGGACAGATATAAATGAATCAAGCGATATAAGAATTCTCAATCTTAACATTCAAGTGTGAGAGCATTACGCAGAGACATGAATGCAAATAGCCATATTTAGAAGTATGAATTTGCAAGTTTTCTGATAATATCAACATGATAGATCAGAATGTGAGAACATTTAAATCTTGTGTAAAATCAGGTGAGAAATTTTGGCGAAGACAAGCGTGTATATGCATGAAAAGCACAAAACCATAAATAAATAAGGCAGTTATGTGGGACATAACCTCAAAAATTATGTTGGTGGTGATATAATTATTTATTTCATTTATGAACGTGCTTGACAAACTCAATACAGGCAAGTAAGTGGTAGGATGAGAACAAGATGATAATCAAAGGCAGTAAGAACTACAGATAAAAGGGACCAAGTGTACAAAATGAAAGGTTGTATGTTAATTAATGAGTTATTTGAAAGAGTGAAAAATGTCAGTAAATGAAGATTTTAGTGCTTGTGGAGATGATATTTTCAACAGAAGCAGAAAAATATCTAACTATCCTTGTTTGTTTGTGTATTAACAGATTCGATAGTGAAAGAATAACAAATTTTATTTTTGGAAACATTGATGAGGAAGGTGGGAGCATTGAGATTCCACCACCTGGAATAAAGTATTGAAGCATTCAATCTAGATAATTTGCCTTCATAATTATTGCCACATAAGCAGATGTGTTGTGGCAATCCGTCAATGTAATTGACTTCCGAATTACATACTCATGTCTGAGTTGCACATGTGCGCTGTACAAACTGAAACCTATTAACTATGGAAGAATTAACGATGTGATATATCACACAAAACTATTTTTTAAACCTCGAGAAATTATAAAATGAAGAGAGCTTGCAGTACCAACTTAGAGATATTTGTCACGTAGGATACTTGATTAAAATGTCACATAATTTGTTAATACTGATTGTTTTACAAGTAAAGAATGTAATTGTGGTTTTGAAAAATAAACATTCATATTGTTATACAAACACGAATGTTGCACAGATACAATGCAAGACTTCTGAAGTTTACAGCCATCAGCAATTCTTATACCATGTTCGATATCTTCAAGACAGCAGCGAAGAAGAGATACCGTGATCTATGAATAGTCACGTACTATGTGTAATTAATTGATATATTAAAAATTAAAGGTTCCAAAGTGAATCTTAAAGCTGGATCCACACCTGCACATTCTGCCATAATGTAACGGAGTAACACAACAAGAGAGTCTGAGGTTCAGGTGTGGACGAGACGGCATGCATTCTGGCGAAGAGGCTTTGCACTTTTGATCGCCACTTGTTCACTGCTCCTGGTGGAAAAATATCATCTATACTCGAAGAAGAAACAATAAAACTTGTAAATTAAATGGTCGTATGAATACTAGTGCAGTAATTTATATTTGTTCATGGTGGCTGGTGATGACGTGAAGCAGTAGTTGTGACAAGCTACAAATTTGCAACAACTCACTTGCTGAAGAGTCGGAGCACAACGCACAGGATGATGAACATCAGTGCCATCCCCACCAGGACACCAATCATGGCAGGGTCTACATATGTTGTGGGTCCAGTTGGCTCATTCTTCACTGCAAGCACCAACCACATAAATATTAACATAAGACCAAATTATTGCATGTGAAATTAAACATTAATAAAGAATGGGAATTCTGATTCATCATAAGTAGTTGGAATAATGTGTAAAAACAAGCTTAATTCTCTGTGATCTCTGAGATCTTTTACATTTTTACATCTGGCTTAGGTTAGGATCAAGTCGTGGGGTCCTGTGAATGTGGTAATTAACCATCAATTTCTATGAAGGCTGGTTTAAGTTAGCTGAATGTTTATTAATTTCTGATGAAGGGCTATGCCCCATGAAGATAGTGAGTTACACTAATGTTTTATACTGTGTTACTTTTCCCATTGTTATTGTAAAAACCAATTAGAAGAATGCTATGCAAGAGGGTGGGGAGTATGGTGTGGCCTGACTATTCATATGCTTTCTGGCTGCTTTGGTGAGGTTATGTGCTACAGAGACAAATTAACAAGTGTTGCAGAAGATCAAGCTTTATGAGAAAAGGAATAGGCTATTTTAACATGCAGTTCTGGTTCAAATTACAAAGTACAGAGTATCCGAAAGAAAGCTCTAGAGTTTTAGTTATATATTTGTTCTCTGCTTAATTAGAGTTGGTACGTTTCGAAAATTTAGTGCAAAATCTGCCCACGTTTTAGTGATATGAACTCTGGAGAGATGGCAGCACCGCCCAGCGACAAGTTTTGACCGCTTGAAAGCAGTAGTCATTCACTCTTGGCGTCGACGTAGGATAAAGGATGTAATGTGTGTGTGTTGTGATACGCGGAATCATAGTCTGTAATGACCGTTCGGAGAAACTTTAGAAGGGTGTATCGAAAAGGTGTTCCAACTGATAATTCTATTCGTAAGCAGTGTCAACAGTTGCAAGAGACCGGCAGTGTCGCAAACGGACATCCACCAGGTAGGCGAAGCACATTTCAGCTCAGCTCGAAACATTCTGTTGGGCACGTGAGCAGTCAATTACAGATTCCAAAGAGCATGGCGCATGATAATCCCCAAAGGGAAAAACTTTATAACGTTTATGTTAGAACAGCTCACTGCAGTTGACAATTATCTCCAATGGAGTCTCTTCCCGGTTTTGCGCTGAAAGATTTCAGAAAATAATTTGAATGGCTTGTTTACTTTCTTACATAAACGTTCATGTTTTCGGTTATTGGCCTGTAACAACATAACCTATCTTAACCAGTAGATCCTTTCGTCTGATTTGCAAGAAGGGACATACTGAATCACACAGTCTAAATGGGTTGTCTCGAAGTATTGAATGCTCTTGGTGTTTAATGTGTGTTGAATTTAAATCGAAAGCTTTGGAATTTTCCCTCATTTCCTATCGAATGTTTATGTGATAGAACATTAAAGCGTGAATGCACATATATTTTGTTGGAGGCGCAAGTGACTGGGCTGCTGGCCTGAGAACGTTTATTACTGACATCTGCCGGGAAAGCTTCACAACACAATGGATTATAATGTTGTCAATGATGACTCTGCTGGTAGTTGATTATCGTAACTTGTGGATTATCATGAGTGAAACTTTTTAAATAGTCTTAATCGTCTTCAAAGTTAGTATCCTGTTGTGTACGATATATTAGTCATTAAAGTTTTATAGATACTGTCAACAAAACTATAGGATTGTTTGTTTAATTAAACGCGGAAGGATATTTGCACTGCGTGTTTCAAAATGTTGTCATATTTTGGTGTTAAAATGGATGTGACAGTCAGATGTGACCATCTGGGGCAGAATTAATTTTCAGTATAAGAATACCAGCTCTTAAGAGTTCATCAACGTATTTGTTGCTGTAATGGAGGCTACTCTTTCGTATTTAAATGGTGGTTTCACTGACCAGAGCACTCTATTGTTCCGTCCTTCTTGGTGAAGGGCGTCATCTCGAACCGACATACACAGTGACTCTCACGGCATTCGGTCTGATAGTGACTCATCTCGCACTGCTCGTTGAAGAAACAGGACTCGTTGATAGAAGATGCTGTAACAAATACATCAACGTTCGACATTTTAGTTCACAATGCGATTGGCTATTCCAGAGGTTCCCAAAGTGTGGGGCATGCCCCCCCTGGGGGGCGCGGCGTGTTGTTTGTGTGAATTTTTTTTTTACGAAATATGGAGAAAATCTTTTAACATCCTTCGCTTGATTAAGGCAGTTCAGCAGTGGCTGCCATCAGAACAGAGTATCGTTCTACGATGAACCTGGAAAACGACCTTAGAGCGGCAATTTCAAAACTCAAACCTCGGTATAAGTTACGTTCTCATCCATCCCACTAATCCAGGAATGAAGCGTATATTTTAAATTAAATGCATTGAATAATATATAATAAATTATAAAATAATGTATACTCATAGCTAAATTTTATGTCAAATCTGGTTGCTTGCATTTGTTCTGGAAGGGGGGCGCGTGAAATTTATGAAATGTTTTAAGGGGGGCTCAAGGTATAAAAGTTTAGGAACCTCTGGTCTAGATTCAGTGATACCGAGTGTGTTTGTACCAATAAATGCACGACATTATAAAGTGTGACACTGAGTCTACTCAAGATACTATTCGAACTAATGATAAATTATGTATCATTTTAGGTAGGTAAATCATTGAAGATTTCTGTCTTCTGGGTTGTTGCGCTGTGTAGTTTGGTAGAAGTTTACCGACGTTTCGGAGGTCATACTGCCTCCGTCATCAGAGTATGAAGATTT
>NW_019060988.1:56955-74738 GCF_000696155.1 Zootermopsis nevadensis
TTTCCTCCGTGGCATCCCCACAATTACTCCATTCACACCCAGAAGAAGGCAATGGCAAACCACTTCTGGATCATCTGCCAAGAACGTATATGAACAGGTCCCAGTCCGAGAAAAGGATGGAAGGATCCTGTTCATATGGACCTGTCATCAGACAGAACACTTTTTATTTATTTTCATCCCGTTAGTACGGGAACGCAGTCAGGGCAGGAAATGGGGGGCTATTCGAGGGACGTCTTTGTCGGCGGGAACTGTTTCTTCTCCACATCACAGTCTCTTAGGCCGCCATCACCCTTCGAAACTTATGTACTCTCACGCGTCCCTCCACAATGTCAGTGAAGTGTGACTTCACAGAATGCTCTAACTCATTTCTGTGGCGACGTTGATACGCACAGAAGTCTCTGTTGCCACAGAACGACGACAAACAGCTAGCATCTGAGGGGTTAGGAGGGAGGGGAGTGTCGCCGTCGAGACGCGTCGACCACTTTCGTCAATAAAGCAGTCTAGCTTCCTCCTTTACTTTCTTTTTTCGCGCCATCAAGTCGAAAGCCCTTGGTTCGGTTCTCAGACGAATAAAGTGCCTTTTTCAAGACTCGGTTAAATAACTTTTGTGTGTTGATATGAAGGAAGTGAATTATGCCTACCGAAACCACATAACACTAAGCCAATCAGCGAAGTTAATTCAGTTCTGTAGTCGGCTCTGGGGTCACGCGGCCTTCTGTGTTGTGGTTACAGCTTTCCTCTTACCGTGAACGAAGTGGTTACAGCGTCAGGTTGACGAGTCTCCTGAACCAAGTTACGAGCTTCAAATTACGCGTATAAACGAAACTTTATCTCCGTTACTGTACTTACTTCCTTAAAATTTAGAATATAATCGCACTGCAGGTCTTGAAGGCTGTATTTTCCTGTAGGTATCTCAAGATGTTTTACTCTGTCATCATAAATGATGCTTAGTGTATTTTGGTTTCAAGAACGTGGTATAAATTCCAACTAATGCTACATAGCGATCTTCGTTGGTGATGGGTTCGTGAAGATTATTTATTAACGTCTACTAATATAAACGTTGGAATTTATTATAAAATAAATAAAATAATATATAAAGTAGATTCGGACGTGCGAAAAGACTACAAGGAGATAATTATAAAAAAGATTTAATAAAAATGGCTTAGAGAACACTATTTCTTCACTAATGAAGATGAATAATACATTTGAAAATCAAACTGCAGTTCAGAAGCATCAAAATTTTAAAGAGAGGCAGAGAGAGAGAGGAATCCTGGGTTTTTCTTGGATTGGAAAAAATCGAACTTTTTTCTAAAAATTAAACAAAATGACACATGTTATAACCTAAACATTAAAACAGTCAAATATTTAATATCATATTCCAAGACAAAACCAGATAAAGAGATGGATATTCAAGGCCAATCTAATTGACTTTAATCTTACGACGACTCGAAGACAGTTTCAGTTTTGGCGGGTTGTGATGAAACAGATTTTTTAATCGAACCTGTAACTGAGCCCTTGAAACAGCTGTTCCCTCTCTCCGGAAGCATTTTTATTAATCAAAATATAAGTCTTTAAATAACATTAAAAGTATATAAACCACAGGGCAGAAATTATTGAGCATAAGTACCAAAATCATCAAGAAAATTCATCTAAGTTGCTTAAACAACATCATAGGGGCCAGGAAGCAAATTTTCATCTTAATTGCGGCCAAGTATAAGAGTTATGATATGCGAGTGTTTAACTTCGAGCCCGAAATTGAGGTTATGTTAAGAACAATGGGCTTGAATGAATACGTGAGTAATGCTAAAGGGAATATTTTAAGGAAGTTGGAAGAATTTTAAGGAGAATGTTATGGGTGTTAATCGCACGATATTAACTTTTTGCTGGCAAGATATGTTTCATTAAAATGAAATTCTTATACTCACTTCGCTGCAAAATAAAAATAAAAAATAAAATGATAATTATTTTCCAGAACAATGATAATAAATGTTTTTATGTACTATTTTACCAGGGCATCACCACGTCAGCCATCTAAATCATGCTCAGCGCATTTATAATTAAGCGTCATATAAACATAGTTCTGATGAAGGTGTGAAAGATGTAACCTTCCCAGTTGAATTAAAAAATACATCCCAATATACGAGCATGAGGATGGAACTGGGCTGTCAGCTAATGTTACAGTTGTAATTATGATATCGTTTATCCTCTTCTGGGCACACAGAGGAAGTCGGAAAATTTTAACTACCTTAACTTTGTAAAGGGCAAACCATTTCATCATTACTGTTGGATTAAAAATATGTCCGCGCTGGCTTTGGAGCGGCTTAATAAGAATAATGGGGAAAAATTATTTGTGTTTGGTGCTTAACTTTTAGAAGAAAAAAACTTCAGGAACATGAAAAAGAATGTATAAATAAAAACACAGTCAGAATCGAAGTGCTTAAAAAGGGGAAAATGATAAGGTTAGGTTAGGTTAGGTTACGTTAGGTTAGTTTAGGTTAGGTTATGTTAGTTTAGGTTAGGTTACGTTAGGTTAGGTTATGTTATGTTAGGTTAGGTTAGGTTAGGTTAGGTTATTACGAATGTTAAAGTCACTACTGACTCGTATATTGAAAGGTTTCGGTAAGGACTGATGGTTATCAAGTCATTGTAAACTATTCTTTAAGGCGATAGCATCCTTATTTTATATTTGTGATACATTTTCCGTCTTGGTTCTTCCAACATTCATTTTGTGGAGGTAACGTCAATTGACCGTATTGATATGTTCTGGAGCTTAAACCGAATTTAAAGTACGCGGTCAACAGACAATTCAAGACATTTTACGTGGATCCGATAGTTTCTTTAATGAGGATTGATATTGTCGTATTTCACATGGAAATCTTTAGATCAACTTGATGAAAAGAATAAATGTAAACTACTTACAACTTTTAAACTGCTGTCAGTTAACACGGATAAAATTTTTATCAAAACTATAGAGGATTTTTTATGTGGAACACGTGATTCAAAAGGTCTTCTAAAGTTATTTGATAGTGATTATATAAATCTTCTTAATCTTATTATGGACAAGAAAAATTTATCATTTGAACCACATCGTAAATATTATTAAGAAAAGAACCAAGGGACATCGTAACCGTTTTAATGATTAAAAATTATCTTTACGTACAAGACTTAAAAGATACTTGAAAATGTCTTCTTAAATATTATAGTAAAAAATGTGCAAATTTTTTTATATAAGTAATCCTGACTTTAAAATATCTTGCTTTCTTCTACCAATAACAGAGAAGAAAATTTGCGGGAAAAATTTTTGGAAAAGAATTTGAAAAACTTCGAAAAAAAAATTACGGTTCCATTTAATAGCGTTGAAGAATTAAAATTAATTGTTTACTTTACTGCTTCGCGTAGAGCTCGAACTTTTTATCTACTTGTATTGAACGGGAAATGTAGCTTACAACTAAACCTGTCACGTAATAAAGTGGACTGTAATTTGGAATGCCTGCATTTAGTCACGTTAAACGTAGCCGGCTAAGCCACTGGATTTAATACGATGCCTAGAGTTTGAACTATAACATTTGTGGCTACAAAGATGCCCGATAATCATGCCAAAAACAAACATAAATGCAGCTGTTTGAATGCACATCAACATTGAATGCGTAAGACACACAGTAACTTAAGAGAAAAGTAGATAAGTGTACGGCACCAGGATCTCTTGAATAGTTGGTGTTTAGATGGTCACATATTCCCTGCTGTTATGAAGGCCATTATAGTTTTAAAAATAGTAAGCCAATGTCAGCGAAGTCCACAACTTTATGATAACTAAAGTACTGATTGGACCTTAGGAAAACTTTAATTTTATTTAAGAGTAACGTTAAAAGTGGAAACTGGTAGAAAGTTTATAGATTTCCAATTTACCTCTAAAAAATCGAAAAAGCTTCAGACTAAAAATCGTAAAGAACGAAACACATTAAAAAAAAAGTCACGATAATTGTTTGCCAACCTGACCCATGCACTGATACTCAATTCTCCTGTGGTCCAGTTCACAGTTATCCTCTCACTTACACCTAGGACGTTCCGCGCAAATCGTTCTGATGAGCCCTGATGACGGAGGCAGGAGGGACGTCTCAAACGTCGTTAAACATCTACCAGACTACACAGCGCAACAACCCAGAAGACAGAAATCTTCATACTCTGATGAGGGAGGCAGTATGACCTCAGAAACGTTGGTTAACATCGACCAGACTACACAGCGCAATAACCCAGAAGACAGAAATCTTCAGACTCACCGCCCTGATGATGGAGGCAGTATGACTTCCGAAACGTTGGTAAACATCGACCAGACTACACAGCGCAATAACCCAGAAGACAGAAATCTTCAGACTCACCGCCCTGATGATGGAGGCAGTATGACTTCCGAAACGTTGGTAAACATCGACCAGACTACACAGCGCAATAACCCAGAAGACAGAAATCTTCAGACTCACCGCCCTGATGATGGAGGCAGTATGACTTCCGAAACGTTGGTAAACATCGACCAGACTACACAGCGCAATAACCCAGAAGACAGAAATCTTCAGACTCACCGCCCTGATGATGGAGGCAGTATGACTTCCGAAACGTTGGTAAACATCGACCAGACTACACAGCGCAATAACCCAGAAGACAGAAATCTTCAGACTCACCGCCCTGATGATGGAGGCAGTATGACTTCCGAAACGTTGGTAAACATCGACCAGACTACACAGCGCAATAACCCAGCAGACAGAAATCTTCATACTCACCGCCGTGGAAACCTCAAATCTTACAAGAGCTGTTGTCTCTGCCCACGCTCAATAAAGCAGTCAGCATTTGGTCTTGGAGGCGCCATCGATACTCAAGTAAACATCGACCCACTGTATTTCCTCAGACAGAAGTGTCGAGTTAAAAAACAATCATAATTCGTCACAAACTGTAGATAAATGGGAACACGATGGCAAAGTAGAGCCTGGATAAACATTTTTCTGATGCATCAGTTCAAAATTGTCTGACACGTGGAGATAATTTAAGGAATGTTCTTCACTGTTCCGTGGAATATGCCATTTAAGAAGTTGTAGAAGGTTTGGACTTGAATGGGAACATCGGCTTCTCGTCTGTGCACATTATTTGGCGTTAGTGTACCTAAATTAGCCGCGGTGGTCCAGCGGTTAGAACGCTGGCCTTGTAATCCTGGGGTCTGGGGTTCGATTCCCGGCGGTGCCCTAATTTATAACTTGTGTTGGGCAAGGCCGTGGTCTAGGCAACACGGAGTTTTCCTCCGTGGCCTC
Source organism: Zootermopsis nevadensis (assembly GCF_000696155.1). Next base: position 62,250 of record NW_019060988.1, read on the forward strand.
CCAACAATTACTCCATTCACACACAGAAGAAGGCAATGGCAAACCACTTCTGGATCATCTGCCAAGAACGTATATGAACAGGTCCCAGTCCGAGAAAAGGATGGAAGGATCTGTTCATATGGACCTGTCTTCAGACAGAACACTAAATAACCTAAATATCAAAAACAAAAGCAAGTTAAAAGCGTAATTTGTATTTTCCGTAATGTTTGTTGAGACCAAACGCACATGGAGGATAAACGTGACTCATTGCCTTCGTGCCGTGGCTTTTGGACACATAATGTCAGCGGGTGCAGAACAAAACTGAACAGAATTTAGCTTGGCATCACGTGCATGTTACGTACGCGACAGGGCGACGTTGGATGATGAATCATAGACGTCCTGGCGCCACACCCTGACGAACACACGCACACCTGGACAAAATCATAAGCAATCACGCACCGGCTTACAGAAGTTGTTTCGGATTCATTGGCCGATTTCCTGTGTTAAGAACTTCGGATTGCTGTGTCCTTTTATTATTATTTAGTGTTCTGTCTGACGACAGGTCCATATGAACAGGATCCTTCCATCCTTTTCTCGGACTGGGACCTGTTCATATACGTTCTTGGCAGATGATCCAGAAGGGGTTTGCCATTGCCTTCTTCTGTGTGTAAATGGAGTAATTGTTGGGATGCCACAGAGGAAAACTCCGTGTTGCCTAGACCACGGCCTTGCCCAACACAAGTTATAAATTCGGGCACCGCCGGGAATCGAACCCGAGACCCCCCGAGGATTACAAGGCCAGCGTTCTAACCGCTAGACCACCTCATCTTATTATTATTTAGTGTTCTGTCTGACGAGACGGTATTCATACAAAACGTCAGTATATCTCGCAATTTGTTTAAGATCTGTCACGAAAGGTTTTCTGAAAATGCATCGGGTAACAGCGAAAAGTTTATGAAATGAAGTTGGAGTCCAGTAAACTTCAGAATTGGGCCTGGGACACGGGGATTATGGATTTATCACGTGACTCATTGACGTGACATGTTGAGACAGGAGTTGGTGCCTGCTTTCTTTTTATTTTACACAAAACTACTGCCCCAGAAACAGAATAACTTGTTGCCAAAATGAACTAAACAAAGGACTTTCTCCATTATGAAGCTGTTTGAACGTATTCCGTTTATAGACTCTAAGTCTTAATACGTCCACGCAAATTTGAATTCTGCCTTTATGTGCTGAGAGGAAAGATGGTTCCTGTAAGCTTCTGACACACGTTACAAAAACACAGCCTGACTGATATCGTTTTATAAAACATCAAACCAGTTCATTTATGTAGGATTTGAGGTTTTCACGGCCGTGAGTGTGAAGATCAATGTCTTCTTGTAGTCTGGTCGAAGTTCACCGACTTTCAAAAATTTGTTTCACACAGAAAAATCTCACACTTGTGAAGTTTACTATTAATTACGAATGACATAATTAGAGTATGAATTAAATTATATATAATATTACTGAAACTGAATTTTATTAAAACCGATTTGGTCTGAAAATTAATTAAAAGTGAATTCGTATCAGCGGGTGTTTCAATAATCCCTCACTGCATAATCCTTACTTTCTAGATGTGAGGTTATGTTAGCATGTTCTTTTCTGTCCTGTTTAACGACACTTTCTCCCGCCATTTCTGTAGAGTCATGCTGCCATTTTCTTCCAGGTATTGATAAAACACTCTAGGCAAGCGTTTCTCAAGCTATGGTACGAGTACCACTGATGGTACGCGAGCCAATGTTGAGTGTTATTATACGTAGATTGGACTGAAATTCTCCACAGTACGTTTTGTTCGAATGAGGAGATAAACAGGCAAGAGATCATTAATAAATCCTGTCACACGCTGTGACAATACTCTCACATTTAAATTGTAAGTGGTCTTCATGGAGGCTTCGCCTTTTAACTCGTGCTTGGTTTTACGCTGTTTGTTAAAGTTTCGTATGAGAGGAGCATTCAGAGTGAAGGGTAAACCAGGTAACTGCGTATTCCCCTATGGACCAAATCTCTCCGAGATTGTTTAATTAACACTTTTAAGTCTGGGATTAATAGTCTCTGTGTCAGTAATGTCATTGAGTCACTGAGTGTCACAGCGTGATGCCAGTTTTGGTGAGTGTTTATGAATTATTAACGAGTACTTCTGAACTCCTTCCTCGACTTAGTAAAGTTGAGAGTTTAGTTCAGTGCCTGGTGTTAAATCGCACCGAATGCCTGGTAGCTCCTTCGATCAATGATTCGGCGAGTGAACTCGGTGGAGCCAATGGTTGGCCGCAGGTGAAACTGTGGAGTTAACGCGGAACCACGTGACACACAGATGCTTCGTATTGCTTACGAATTATCGAGGGACTGTTCTTAATCATTGACTTAATCAGTACGGTCCACGCACCATGATAATATATATTATTTTGCGGAAAATCTAGTATTAAAAATATATTAAAATTGACCGTCAATCACAATATAAGATAATTAAAAGATTAAATCTAGTGTAATAAAATGTCACTGGATAATTCCTTTGTAAACGGTTCTGTAATCAAAAACAATTTATTACGAATTATTTAAGACGAGTTAATTGTCTTGTTCAAACATTTATGCAAATCAAAATAGTTCTTAGATGTGTGGATAATATTAAAATGGATTCAAAATAAATATGAATTGAGAATTTGGATTGAATTTAAGTGCCTCAGGAAAGAACTTGATAAGGGAGGATTTTGAATACTGTGACGTACCTTCGGGTTTTATAAAACTTTGTGAATTTCGTGACTGGCTGAGAGACAATCAGCTTCTAAAAAATAATTCTGTTTATATAAACATTTTAATAATCAATGTTACTTAAAAACACTCGGTTTACATTTTACATTTTCGATGAGACTTGTAGCGCTATGCTGAAGGCTTCCGTCTTCAGGAAATAACTCGATAAGGAAGGATTTTGAATACTGTGACGTACCTTAGGGTTTTATAAAACTTTGTGAATTTCGTGACTGGCTGAGAGACAATCAGCTTCTAAAAAATAATTCTGTTTATATAAACATTTTAATAATCAATGTTACTTAAAAACACTCGGTTTACATTTTACATTTTCGATGAGACTTGTAGCGCTATGCTGAAGGCTTCCGTCTGAAGTTCTCTTTGTCAGAGGGAATGGAACGCAGTCTGCCTGGCGGTATCAGAAATTCTTCAGGAGTTCATGTTGGAATTTGCCGATCTAGAAAATGCCTCGCGTACGAAGCAATATGCCGGAAAGTACGATGTTTATTACATTCTGAATATTAATTATACTCCTTTTTTCTCCTGCTACGTCACGTAACTTCCAGATTAGAATTGCCGTAAAACTACGGTATAAATTTTTACTCGCGTGAACGTCACAAAGACGTATGATTATTTGTGCGTGCGTGTTTACTGTCAATCAGACAGACAGACAGACACGCATTTCCTTGACAGGAAACGACGTTGGAAAGGATTCGTTCCTATGAAATATTTGCGTCGCCTGTCCTAAGAGAATGCACGAGACTCGTGTTAACTTCCTTCATCGCCACTAGAGGCGCAGATCGCAGGCAGATTGACAGATTAACGACACCGGAACCAGTTACTGCAGCGGAAACGATACATTTACGTAATCGATAGATTCCATTTAGAATATCTGACCGAGATCTTACGTTGTGTTGTCGGAGCCTCTCCAGATCGATGCATCAATATTAACTTGAAGTAGGCCACGGCAGTCGCCTTACAGTCACATACGTACAATTTATCATCTTCTATTTTCTGTGTGATTTCAGTAATTAGTAAAGTGTAAGTCTGTTTAATACTTGTAATGAAAATGAGACAAAGGACATTGAGATCAGTGGAGCTGGCGCGGATGGGGGTGGTTGGTCTGAACCAGATATTACGACACCGAACGGATTGTTCGTCTTACATCTTATCCTGCCATTCGATATTCCAGATTGTCAATGTTTTATATGATATTTTCAAGCTAGGCAGAATTAAATATTGTAGTGTGACTGAACAGTAGCATAAGTCGAACCAACCAAAGCCCTCCACCGGACCCTGTCTTGGGCCAACAAAATCCAGTCTCGTTCAACTCCTATCTCCCATAGATCCCGCCTGAGATTATCCTCCCATCTACGTCTAGGTCTCCCCAGCGGTCTCTTCCCCTCAGGCTTCCGAAATAGTGGACCCAACCAACCAGATGGCTTACGGAACCCGGTTCATCACCGAATTAACCAAAGCCCTAGACCGGACCCTGTCCTGGGCCAACAAAATCCAGTCTCCTTCGACTCCTATCTCCCATAGATCCCGCCTGAGATTATCCTCCCATCTACGTCTAGGTCTCCCCAGCGGTCTCTTCCCCTCAGGCTTCCCAAATAGTGGACCCAACCAACCAGATGGCTTACGGAACTCGAAGGTTCATAATCGAATTAACCAAAGCCCTCCACCGGCCTCTGTCCTGGGCCAACAAAATCCATTCTCCTTCAACTCCTATCTCCCATAGATCCCGTCTGAGATTATCCTCCCATCTACGTCTAGGTCTCCCCAGCGGTCTCTTCCCCTCAGGCTTCCCAAATAGTGGACCCAACCAACCAGATGGCTTACGGAACCCGAAGGTTCATCACCGAATTAACCAAAGCCCTCCACCGGACCCTGTCCTGGGCCAACAAAATCCAGTCTCCTTCAACTCCTATCTCCCATAGATCCCGTCTGAGATTATCCTCCCATCTACGTCTAGGTCTCTCCAGAGGTCTCTTCCCCTCAGGCTTCGCAAATAGTGGACCCAACCAACCAGATGGCTTAGTGAACCCGAAGGTTCATCACCGAATTAACCAAAGCCCTCCATCGGACCCTGTCCTGGGCCAACAAAGTCCAGTTTCCTTCAACTCCTATCTCCCATAGATCCCGCCTGAGATTATCCTCCCATCTACGTCTAGGTCTCCCCAGCGGTCTCTTCCCTTCAGGTTTCCCAACCAGTACCCGGTGCACACCTCTTGTCCCATCCATGCGCGCTACATGTCCCGCCCATCTCACCCTTCTCGACTTAATCACCCTCACAATACTGGGGGAGCAGTACAGATTTTTAAGCTCGTCATTGTGCAGTTTTCTCCACGCCCCATCGTCTTCCCTCCTAGGCCCAAATATCCTCCTCAACACCCGATTCTCAAACACCTGCAATCTGTGTTCCTCCCTCTGAGTGAGAGACCATGTTTCAACTAACTTCCTTCAAATCCATTTTAATATTATCTCACCGTGCGTACATTGCTTTCCCAAGGGAACTTTTTCAGGTCGGTTCTATAACCAGACATTTTATTCTCTTCTTTAATATTGACTTTCTCTCTGTACGAATCTTTGTGATGTTATAACATTCGTAGATGTTCTTTTTTAAACATTTTATATTCGTTTTTTTTCAATAAGTGCCTCATTTAAATATATATCTAAACACATAAATTTTGTCAAAGCATCGGCGTGTTTTGTTGGTTCGAGGGAATGTCTTATTGCATTTTTTTTTTAAATTTGTGAGCGTTTCGGTATCAAATCCTCGTTTATACGTGCTCGATATGCAGGTTTTTACCAATATAGCAAACGTTCATTCAATATTTTAAAGAAGAAAACGTCCCTAAATAATATTTAAATTGGTGGTTCTTTCCTCCATGAAGATAAACCACACCACTCTTTCTGTGTTGTGCTGTCCTGTGTACAGGTAGAGACCTTGCGACGGGCCGATCCCTCATCCAAGGAATCCTACCAAAATGTCTAATAGATCAAAGCCGTCTTCCAAAAAAGCAGACCCCGCCAAAGAGGGACAGATTTTAAGAGAAAGAACAATCTTATTAGCGATCTAATAAATCTAACGTGTGAAGTTACTCATTCCATTTCGAAAGCCATACGTCACTTCCGGAACACGAGATCGTATAAATTTATTTCATAATTTGACTCAGATTTTAAGCAAACACAATCCGTAGTCCTCTCGCACTGTTAGGAGCATTTCACAAATGAAGTCCGTAACATTTCAGCGTAATTTCGGGCACAGAACAAAAGTATTGTAACGGACAAAGAAAATTCATCTTTGCAATGCAAGAGAGAGGCTTTTTTGCAAGAAGAATGTTACTGGTTGCGTTAAAACACGAGGGGCTTTTTAGCAGCTGGTTTCTTTGCTTGTCAAAGACGTGCAAGATATTTTGTTACAAAGCATCAAGAGAAACAAGCTCCTTTGAGAGACTGCACATATTATTATTATCCCATCTATTCACCACTTTAAAGTGTATTTACTTCTATGTACCCGAGAAAAGCCTTGTCCCTGAGGTACAAAGGGCAGCAGCTATTTCCGAAATACATTTTTTTTAAAACGTGTTACATGTATTATATAATTTTATTTTATGAAAGCGTCTTTCGAATTACGTATGAAGATCTCAAAATGGCGGTCTTCTGCGGTTCCCTGATGTCGTGTTCGCCCGGGATGTTGGCCAAATATTTCCTGAGTGACCTGGAGACAGTTCCTGCCGCTCCTATAATTTTTGGGATTAATTTTGCTTGAAATTTCCACATTCTCTGTATTTCAATGAGAAGGTCCTTGTATTTCAAGATCTTATCCGTTCCCTTCTTAGTTATATTTCTGTCGGTTGGTATGGCTTTATTAATATTTGTCTGAAAGACACTAAATTTACGTCTCACCATAAAGGAAACAATGATCCTTGTTTTGTCACGTCATCAGAAACAAATGAGTCATGCCTTCAGGCCTGCAACGTGTTTGTTCACGCTGAAGGATTTTCCGTGGTCGAAGGGTGAGTCCGCCAGGGTGACAGAGGGAGGGAATCCGTTCCCTTCCTAGTTACATTTCTGTCGGTTGGTATGGCTTTATTAATATTTGTCTGAAAGACACTAAATTTACGTCTCACCATAAAGGAAACAATGATCCTTGTTTTGTCACGTCATCAGAAACAAATGAGTCATGCCTTCAGGCCTGCAACGTGTTTGTTCACGCTGAAGGATTTTCCGTGGTCGAAGGGTGAGTCCGCCAGGGTGACAGAGGGAGGGACAATTACAATTCGATGTCAAACTCCACCAATTGTAGTTCAAGGTCGCAAGAAATGTGGGCCTTTTTGAAAGCACGAAAGTGCTTTCTAAAGATGAGGAGAACGTTAAAATATTCTTTTCAACGTGACACGTAGACGGCTCTGACATCCTCATCATGACGTCATCAGACGTGGCAAAGGATTCCCCAACTTGAAATTAATTCCTACCATAAAAGTAGTTTTTTTTTTTGTAGGATTTGAGGTTTTCACGGCGTGAGTCCGAATATGGCTGTCTTCTGGGTTGTTGCGCCGTGTAGTCTGGTATAAGTTTCAGAGGTCCTTGCTTCCTCCATAATCGGGGCGACTATCTGCCAGACTACACGGCGTAACAAACCAGATTTTTCTTATGATTTCGAAATAAGACCTGTTTTTTTTTAATATTTGTTTCAAGTTCTGTATTTTCACTGTAGAGAAGTTACCTTGGATACCAACGTGGGAATCATAAAATTTTAGGTTTCGTCTGTTTGACCAATCACAGTTACAAATTGTCTAAATTTCCATGAGAATATCAGTCTAGCGTTTTCTGGAAGTCAACATAGCCGCCAAGAAAACAATAAATGTGGGTTATCAGGTATCAGGGTGGATAAATACATTTGCCGGAAAGTCTAAAATAATTAAGTTTGTACAGACGTCAAGATTTTATGTAGGATAGTTTATTTTTCTTTCAAATTTAACTACTGAGAACTTCGAAAGGGCACTTTGTATGGTGGAAAGGCAAATTGATAATTTTTGATATTATTAAAAATGTCAGCATTGTCGGTAAAGTAAGTTTCAGTAGGTAAAGCCAGAGATATTTTTTATTTTTATGCTGTGAATAAATTTCGGGCAACTTATATTGAATACAATGTATATGAAATGGGCTCTTATTCAGTTACTAAATATGAGCCAGTTTATGTTTCCGGTTAATCTTAGCACATTTAAAGTTCATTTGTAGATAAGTGTGAGGTACCCAGAATGCAGAAGACTAATGCGTTATTCAATGACTTTCAAACAATTTCAGCGTCTTAATTTCAACCCCTGAGTTTTCCTGATTCAATTACGAAGAACAGTCCTAATTGCAAATACGACATTATAATTATCGTGTTAATATTGTTTTTTTGCCCTAATTAATTTATCAAACAATTAAAATACTTTAGGATATCATATTAATTACATTTGGATATTATACATATGAGCCGGGATAGCTCAGTCAGTATAGTGACTAGCTACGGGCTGGACGACCGGGGTTCGATCCCCGACGGGGACAGAGGATTTTTCCTCTAGCCTCTGCGTCCAGACCGGCTCTGGGGCCCACCCAACCTCCTCTGCAATGGGTACCGGGGTTCTTTCCCGGGGGTAAAGCCAACCGGGGCGTGATGCTGACCACTCACCCCCATCTAGTGCCGAGGTCAAGGAAGAGAGGAGCTATACCTCCGCTCACCCCAAACGCCTACATGGCGTATAGTGGGACAAACTTTACTTACTTTTATTATACATAATTCTCAAGTGATATAACGTTAAAGAAAAGTTAAAGATTATAAATATATATAATATTATTAGCATTCTGATTCTGAACTAACAATCAAGTGCGCTCAGACGACCATGACACTGTCTAGTGGCGTATCTCTTCATGCCCAGAGCACACTCTTGACAGAAAGCCATGCCCTTTAGCTGTTCGGGGTCACCATAATCTCACAGAGCCAGTTGCGTGCTCTTTCCAAAATTCTGTCAGATATTCGTATGTTTCCAACATCAAAGTGACTGTACACTGGTTGAGAAATGACGAAAGAATTAGATCAGCTGAGATGAAATGCAAAGAAATCGAAGTATTACTCATCTGAGAGTGTTTTCATCATCACCAGTTGCTTCTCGGACTGAAGTATAGGGGTCATGTACCACTTTTCCCTGCCTGAAGATAGACGCGTACTTGGCTTTAACAACGGGATGATCTATCTCCTTTAATCTAACTGTCACCGAGAAAAGAAGATATGAAATGAACTGGATACATAGAAAAGTCAGACATCGTTCTTGGATACTGCCCTGAACTGTTCTGATATTACAAGACGCGAGTTAAGAAAATTCTGGGATAATTCCATCTATTGAAAAATTAGCCTCCTTTCTAACAGTTCTATAAACACCATAGAACTTATACAGGTTTTTAAGGCCACAAGACGTCTTTACTCTAACCAACTGTTCCATTTTATAAAACCCCATACGAAGTAGATTACCAAATAGATTGAAAGTTTCACACGATAGACGAATTAAGTCCTAATGACAATCTTTTTCCCTAAGATCCATTTTAATATTATCCTCATAGTTTCCACACTCCAGTGCCTACCATTTCAGTAATTTGCAGAAACTGTGAGTCCATATACCGAAATAATTATAATTGCTTTTAAGCAGAGTATCTGTTAATCTGTAACCTAAACTACGTCATAGTAGCAACAAAGCTGGTTTGAGACTGGACAAATTTACAAATCATACTCACACGTCTGTTATGATCAGGGCCACTGATAATTTGTCTCGTGGACGTTCCATTGTTCCGACGCGTGTTTCACGATGGAACGTAATTTTGATTACAGTATTTTTGTTTTCATAAAAGCGTACAAAGGACGTACAGGAATCATTCCGCCATTTATATGACAGTTCATCAGCTGTGTATGGGCGAACAGCGTGTTTTAAAGCCTTTGTTCCGTGAAACGAGAACACGCGATCAATTCAGCCTCCGACTTCTATCATCACCGAGAGAGTTCACGTCTGCCTGAAATAAAAATTAAAAAGCGAAATAAATAGAGACGAGGTGCGATCGGAAAGTTTCGAGACTGTGTCAATAGAGGGCGAACCTTAAGTATTACGAGCTTCTGCCGCTAGGGGGTGCGGCCTACATTCATAGTGAATCAGTGTGCCAGCCGGCATCATCGAATTAGCATTTGTTTCTTAGTTACGGGCGTTTTGGTAGTGCATTACACCGACCCTCCTGCGATTTCGGAATGGCGTGTGCATCAAATGTTGCCAAAGACTCGCCAAAACGGCTAAGGAAACCTATGAAATGCTAAAGCAAGCATTTGGGGAGTCCGCAAACTTTGGTGTGGCATTCACGTTTTAAAAATGGCCGAACCGCTGTCGATGATGACAAGCGTTCTGGACGACCATCTTCGAGCACAACGCCCGAAAATGTTACGAAGATCGACGTCGTACCATCAACGACTTGTGCGACATTGTTGGGATAGGCTATGGGACCTGTCAGCTGATTCTAAACGAAGAACTCCACATGCGACGCATCAAGACAACGCGCCAGCGCACACCGCCCTCAAAGTTCGGCAGTTTTTGGCCTCAAACACCATGGCCGTCATCCCGCACCCTCCTTATTCACCGGATTTAGCTCCGTGTGACTTCTTCCTCTTCCCAAAGATGAAAATTCAGCTAAAGGGAAGGAGATTTGAGACGATAGAAGAGATTCAGGCAGAATCGCAGATGGTGCTTGACAGGCTGACAAAGAAAGATTTCCAGGGATGCTTCCAGGGACAGAGAAAGACGCTAAGATTGGACCGAGGTTCTTCCTGTCAGCTTCTAGACACGTCACATCGCCTCGAGACAACCCCAGTTAGAGAGCTTATCGCCCGTAATGAGCTTCTTAGAGGACGTGTCTACTTGTCATCTCTTCTACCGTCGTCCGGGATGCCTTCGCCTCGATTTTCTGCACTCATTTGTATCTTTTGGCCTCGCGTCTGTCCCCATCCTCCATGTCTGTTGGAGCCAATAATATTCCAGTTCCAGATTACACTGAAAAGATTCTGCTGGAATCTGTATTTCCCTGCAATGTCCAGGATAAGTTTTAGACGTCTAATCCACAGAGACATCACGTCCCAAAATGTGCATTAATCTGTCCTCAGAATTTTCTGACGTATTTTCGAAATTTGATGGGAGCTCTTCTGTCGTCATGCGTTCTTTAATACACACGACCCAAAGATGCGGACACACATCCGTGACTCGACCGGGATTAGAACCCAAGACTTCAATTTTCGAGCGGCGTAGACGAATTCCTTAGGCCGAGAAGTCACTTTCATCGACAAGTTGGCACAGCACAGGGACCACGTCAGCCCGCGGGGACCAAGGTGCCAGGGTAAAAACGTCGATAAACTTGTATCAGAGTACGTGGCGTAAAGACAGAAGACAGCCATCTTCGGGCTGTTAAGTCAGACCTGTGACTTGTTCCTTCGAAAGGTTTAACAGTGGAGATATCTCTGCCTTCCTTGCACATAGGACGGAAAACATTCTCCGATCATATCCGGTTACACGCAGAGAGGAGGAAGGTATTCCCAGCTGGTTTTGGATATCGTCTGGACCAGGTGGTGCTTATGTAAACGTTGATCGCAGGTAGAATCTCATCTGTTCAAAAGCGAACTTTGTAATTAATTTATCGCACTGATGTTTTCTTAGCGTTGTTCTTAAATTGTAAGAATGTTGGGTTACAGCTCTGATACAAGCAAATGAAGATTCCAGGGTTTCAGAACTTGAAAAATAAATTTTGTTATTACACGTCGAATTGAAAGATCAAGACAGCATCTGAAGGCTAGTGTGCATTTAAAATTAAATACGTTTTCTTGGATACGCTGACACTTCAGAGCGTAAGAACAGGATTCTAGTCGCTCGTGGGTTTGACGTATTTGTCTGTCCACCAGGAGGGAGACAAGGTCTCGTGTATGACAGTGAGGCTATCAGTAAAATAGTCAGCTTGAGAAGACCGCACAGTTCTAGCCAAATTAGGGTGTCGTAGATCTTGAAATTGTGAGATTTAAAAACGGATGGTTTTGGAAAATAGTCGCTTAGATACAATTCAGGGGGGGGGGGGAACTGGCATTTTAAGGTCAACTTAAATGAATGTTCTACGTAGGGCGAAGCCTACAGCTGAGGAGAATTTTCCCGATGCCAGAGATCGAGGTGTCTTCTCATTAATCCATTAGATTCTTCGCCACTTAAGTGGTCATATCAGTGCGTCGTATAATCACGGGTGTCTAAAGTGTGCGTATTAATCAGGTGGGCAGCTTTGGGATAGATTATAGCCTAATTTTCGTCGTGTCTATATGGTTCTTCGCGGTAGATCCCTGTTTGTAAAAAATTTCGTTTAAATTCCACTGTTTAAAGTAACAGAGAATGTAATATCTAAGGTGGTTCAACAGGGGAACAGTTTATCGACATTTTAATTTTTCCTGTAAGGTTACTCTCTCTGTGTTTTATTTTATTATTTAGTGTTCTGTCTGACGACAGGTCCATATGAACAGGATCCTTCCATCCTTTTCTCGGACTGGGACCTGTTCATATACGTTCTTGGCAGATGATCCAGAAGCGGTTTGCCATTGCCTTCTTCTGTGTGTGAAGGGAGTAATTGTTGGGATGCCACGGAAGAAAACTCCGCGTTGCCTAGACCACGGCCTTG
>NW_019060988.1:75220-91995 GCF_000696155.1 Zootermopsis nevadensis
AGTGTTCTGTCTGCCGACAGGTCCATATGAACAGGATCCTTCCATCCTTTTCTCGGACTGGGATCTGTTCATATACGTTCTTGGCAGATGATCCAGAAGTGGTTTGCCATTGCCTTCTTCTGTGTATGAATGGAGTAATTGTTGGGATGCCACGGAGAAACCGGGGAAGCCCCCGGAGGAAAACTCCGTGTTATGGCTCGTTCGTGAATGCGGTGGGGATTCGATATATTTCCCGGCGATTTAACGAGAGCTTAGAGAGTCCCTCGTCTCTGAGGGCGACTTACACCTTTCAGCTTTAAGCTCGCAATTCTGTTGCCACTGATTCCATCCATAGCTTCAGCGGGTTACATGGACGACGATGTGTTAGACGCATTCCCGTACCATGGGAATAATCGCCAATAGTCTCCACTTAACATTTTTGTAGCAGTGATAGGCCTGTAGACGTTTTGACGACTTGTGATTGTGGGCGTGTGACTCATGGTCCGAACTTCGTACCTACGTTTGAATATTGAGGTAGTGAGGAGAGTTCACTCAAACTTTAATTTCAGAGCTCTCCGTAGAGACAGAAACTCTCTCCGAAAAAATAGGTCACGACCATGGCGATACGAAAGATCCCTGCCGGATGAGACAGGAGTTTCATAAATTTAATATAATTACGAGAGTCATAAACGTGTAATAAAAGTTAAAATTAACGAAAGCTATTGTGAAGACACAACAGACGTTGAAGGCTCTTAACTGGTGATTATGGTGAGATGATTACAGAAACTGTAAGATGAAATACGAAATTTTTTAAAAATTGAAGACATCGTGCATTGATTTCCTACTTTGCAAATTTGTGAAAATAACGCACGAAAACTAATTTTGATTTAAAGCAATCTTCCATTGGCCCGCAGAGCCAAGTGCTTTCTCATAAGTCAATAGTCGATCAGCTGGCGTTTATGAACTAGCAGCTTCGTTGCCATGTTTAAGAGGAGTCCGCCATCTAACGACGGCTATATAAATCCAGCGCCCCGAGTCCTCAAATCACATTTATTTAAAATTTATTTTAATATTATTACATCAGTCTACATAAAGGTTTCTCCTTTAAACTTTTCCGAATACAAGTTTTAAGGGTTTTTTCTCGTCTCTTCGTTTGCGTTCTATATGCCCAGCCCATATCGTCCTCCTTGATTTTATCTGCATTGCCGAAGAAAGGTCAATGCTTTGACCTCTGTCCTGATCTCCAGACTTGCAGCCGACTGCACTAAAAATTAATTATGCGAACGTCCTTCGAACTTCGTGGTCGAACGGTTGGCACTCCTGCTTCGTATTCTGGAGGTCCCAGGTTCAAATCACGACCAGGAGATCTGCGACCTTGACTGAGGTTCTTCGTGGTTTTGCCCAGGTCAGCCAGGAAAATTCCGGGATAGTAAATTGAAGTAGGCCACGACCGCTTCCTTCCACGTCCTTGCCACTTCAATATCATCCGCTCATTCGACACTATACACTCTGAGATACTGAAAACGTCGTTAAATAAAAAGGAAGACGCCTTTTTAATGTGAATTGTCAAAGTTCTGTTGAGGGGAATTATTATTTATGGTTAGCCTACCATGGACAAGATCCAAAATTTTTAAAATCGTCTTATAATGACGATAGAGTAGATGTACAAAAGCTGTGTGTAAGCAGACAGGCGGATTGTAGACATAAGTAAAATCAATTTCTTCAGGGAAACTCCTTGTTCTTTTTCCCATTACTAAACTTAGATCAATAAGTTTAGTGTCCACGAAACTTTCTCTTTATAAATCCCTTGTCCGGCTGTAAAATAAGAAGGGGTGAGCAAAGTTGGGTCATCCAGTGTCAAGGTTTTTAAACATCGCGTGTCTGAATCTGTAGAATTCAGTTGTAACTCAGTGACCGTAGCAAATGGCCGAAGAATACATCGGCCGTGGACTATTTTAACACTTAACACGTAGCTTGGATTAAATAAAATGTGGATAAAAACAGTTGTACCGATGGCTGACGTTCGGAGACATTCGCTGATACTCAATTATATCAGACGTCTCTAATGTGTTTATATTATTAATATAATTGATCTTCACAATTTCAGTTGTTTCTCGTTTCACTACGCTCCTATTCACACACAGAAGAAGGCAATGGCAAACCACTTCTGGATCATCTGCCAAGAACGTATATGAACAGGTCCCAGTCCGAGAAAAGGATGGAAGGATCCTGTTCATAATATGTCGCCGACCTCCTGTAAAGGAGACGGCGTAATGAAGAAGATCTCTTCTAGGTCGAAGCGCGTTTGGCATCAGTGTGCTTCATAGTGTAAAATACGAAATATAGCTTTACCAGGACATGCATTGGCTGTATTTCCTACATTATTCTGATAGATGGCAGCAAACGTGACTCTCCAGGGGCTGTATTTACGTAAGCCGATTTGGTCGACCTGACGTTTGGCGTTGCGTAACTGCTTGGGAACCTGAGCGGGTGATGAGTTCAAAAGTTGAATTCACGGACAAAGAGGAAACATGAAAGTAAAGACGAAAGTGAAAATCAAAATCAATTGGAATAAATGACAGGAAACAAGAAATGAAGAGAAAATGAATAGATTAAAGATAAATTAATTCTTGTGAATTGTATCGTCAGCTTTATCTGCAATAACTGATCCTTGTGTTTGGAGACGTTTTGTAAAACTATTTTAGATTAGCGTTCTTCAATACCTTGAGGAAAATCCGCGGACTATAATTACCTTTCAGTACTCACATTAAACATTTCTCGAAACATACTTTTCGCGATGTCACTCGAACCTCGTGACATCACTGATGCAATAAACAAAGTTCTACCATTTCCTTCCTTCCTTTTCCCCCGTCCGTGCATTTTTAAAACGAAACGATGATTTACGCTTTCGTGGGCCGGTTTTTACGCTATGAACTTGGCATCACTTTGTCTTGGCGAAACAGCTCCGATCGCTTTCCGTCTGGATGAGGAATAACACGAAAGCAAATAGAAACATCGAGGATAAACACGCCAACTTTATTCAAGAAAACTTTCATGATCATACCAAATCTGATTAATATTTTAGAAAATCGATAATTTTTATATAATTTTCTGCGTAAAATTGATGTTATATATTCGTCGCTCATACACGCAGTCGACGAATTTCAAATGCATCAGACATCATATCACAAACACGTAAGCGTTTTAAAAAATTACTGCTCTCTTCAACATCAACTTCTAGCCTCTCACAGTCAATTTCAGATCCAATCCCTCTTCTGAATCTGCAACACGTAACTTTGCACCACAGCCATCGGCAGTTCATCCTTCAAACAGCAAACCATTCCATCTAAAGAATTAACACCAGGTTCGGACGTTGATTGTATGTGACAGTGGCCAAAATATTCTATTTGCAACTTACATTTAATCCTTTCATTACGTAACTTTCATATTTATCGTCTTAATTGATAAAAACTCTTACATTTACACACTAATACACATGTATTCATATATATTATTTAAATCTTGTCCGTCTAATCACAATAAATTCTTATTAAATATTAAAATATTACAATAATTAAAATTTAAAATATTTAAAATATTAAATGATGTTCTTTATCGAAATATTCGATTTACATTAGACCATCATTTTTTCTCACATGTTTCAGTTCCTAAAAGAACTATCTTCAGGTGTATATATTTATATAAAGATTCAAATCAATAATAACTTAAATACAATTTCTATATATTATTTTAGCATACATTTTTATCAGATGTTTATCAGATATTTTAAATGTTAATTATTTAATATTTTAATATTTAATAAGAATTTATTGTGATTAGACGGACAAGATTTAAATAATATATATTTATTATATCACAATATGACGCAACTTTACCATCACATATATTCATATAAAAAATTATTTATTAAGAATATTGAGTAATTAATTTCTCTTAACAGAAATTACTTTCTTATGATGTTACCATAACCAAAACTGTTCGTAAATGAAATGGGTACCGACGGAAATCGAGGGCGATGGCATGGCCATTGAGAGATGGCAGTGTGAACTCAACTGAAAGACTCCGTCATAAACATCCCGTGATACCTGGTGAAACCGATCTCATCGTGCCTTGACTGCAGAACGTTCTAAACGCCCTTCCAGTCAGGCACATCCACACGTCGTGCCATGCGGGTTGCAGGGGCACAGGGTGGATTCGTCTCCGATCCTTTCCAATTTATAATAATGCAATTTTTCTACTAATCCACACTGAACGTCGTTGTTAAATAATCCAATAATAAAAACTTTGTAGGCCAGCAAATTTTCATTACCGATTTGGAAAGTGGTGTAGATTTTAACAGGAAATGACGTCTTGTATGTCTGGTTTTCGTAACCGCTGTCTAACGTTCTTTCCCCCCATAAACTATCACATCTTTTACTCCAATTAAATCGTCAGACATCTGACATCTCTCAAGAATCGCGGGCAGAACATAATTCAAATACATGTTGTCTCATAGGTTATGAAATTGAAACCTGTGTTAAAAAATCTAAGAATGAACTTGAAACCTTAAATACATTATTTATTTATTTAGTGTTCTGTCTGACGACAGGTCCATATGAACAGGATCCTTCCATCCTTTTCTCGGACTGGGACCTGTTCATATACGTTCTTGGCAGATGATCCAGAAGTGGTTTGCCATTGCCTTCTTCTGTGTGTGAATGGAGTAATTGTTGGGATGCAACGGAGGAAAACTCCGTGTTGCCTAAACCACGGCCTTGCCCAACACAAGTTAAAAATTCGGGCCCCGCCGGTGAACAGGATCCTTCGATCCTTTTCTCGGACTGGGACCTTTTCATATACGTTCTTGGCAGATGATCCAGCAGTGGTTTGCCATTGCCTTCTTCTGTGTGTGAATGGAGTAATTGTTGGGATGCCACGGAGGAAAACTCCGTGTTGCCTAGACCACGGCCTTGCCCAACACAAGTTATAAATTCGGGCACCGCCGGGAATCGAACCCGAGACCCCAAGGCCAGCGTTCTAACCGCTAGACCACCGTGGCGCTTTAAATACATACAGAAGACTAAAGTCTGGCTATTGAAAAGTGCAGTGGCTTCTTACGATTTAAAATAATGGAGATTACGTACAATGTATTTGCGTTCCTGTTCTTTTCGTCTTTAATTAATTATTTCATATTTTATGTCATTTTAGGTAAAGGCGTGAAAGTAACGTAACATTGTGGAGGCAAGTAATGAATTATGAATAAAAACAGAACATTTCAGATGGATGGCAAACCAGGGCCACAGCGCGTAGTCAATCACTGCTAAGTGTGTGGACACACATCCAAATTCACATGTCATGACTGACGAAGAACACATCAAAGGCTTTACATTTGCCATTCTTATTCCAAAGCAAACACTTTAAGCAGTCGATGTATTGGCTCGCATTTTCGATAGCGTTCGGAATTCCCCTATCTAATATCGACTATCTGTTAGTCGCGATTTATCGTAGAGATCGATTATGGTCGTTGGGACAATTTATTGATGTAGGTTTGATCTATAAATATTTTCAGCTACGTGACTATCCCAGTGAAGTGTTGGGGGGAGAAATCGTTGTTCTTTTGTCTTGAGTTTTTAACGACGTTCCCGAGATCGGGGTGGCGCTAGTATTTAACTGATTTCTTCAAAAATTAAGGCTGAATCATTTGTTGGGTCAGGTAGACCATGGAGCCTTTAACCGCAAGAACAATGACTTTCTTTGCTCCTGATTGGATGATAAAGTATTAGACAAAACCAGGTAAATGTGTTTCGAAATGTTTTATTGGGTTAATCTTCAGTCGGGCCATGAAGATCGGCCCCGAAAACTTCAAGATATTAGATTTTGCTGGCATCTGTACCAAGTTTCAAAAATGTAGAGTCTTCTTCGTGACATATAGCATGTAATAAAGATTTATGCCAATCTTGACGTAAGGAAGTTAATGCACTTGTGGCCAGGGACCACTTAAAATATTCTCCATGTTTCTCGCAGATAAGAAAGTCGACGATATGATTCCAAAATTCTCCTTTTCACGATGTTAGCATAAATTGCGCGTGCGTGGAGGAGGCTTCCAGATTTCTACAACGGGCTCTCCAAAACTCAAAATCACTTCTTACTTACCATCGGACTTAACTTCAGAACACGTTCACAGAACCTGAATCGTGGCATCCATTCCATTCTGACTGACAACATATTCGTCCCTAAGAATGCATAAAATTCACGTTTACATGCCCTTAATAATCAATCGATCCAGAATTTTACATAAGGACTTGAACGTTGAACCTGTCTTGAACCACTTGAATATTGAGGTCCGGGTTCGAACACCGGTAGTGTCCCTTCTGTGCGTAGTCTTGTGTCGTCGTGCGATGAACGGATCAGCTGTAGCCTATCACTCGTCAGAGAAATAATGCGAACCATGGTATTTGTAGTTCCCACGGGGGCGGAGTTCAGATTTTGTTATCAAGTATTGTGTGACACCTGTACTCCTAACTACGAGAGTTCCAGAGGAAAATATCTTCTCCACTTTCAGGGCGACAATTAAATTCCTTCCAGATTTGACATCGGCTATTGGATTACACGGTGTCACATCCAAAAATATCACAATATTAAATCTACAAAAAAATATATGTATAAATGATTCATACTTTTAAATTTAATCTTGAAATGTTAGGTCAGGCTGACTCGCCCCAAATTTTCTACTGTAGTAGGGAACTCTCGGATAACGTATCCACGTGATTCGCCCGAAATTCATTCCGAATCCATTTAAGACTTAATTGAATATCTGAGGATTTTCGTAAAAGTTTTGATATCACTGACACATGCTTGTTATTCGCAGATAAAGTTTAACAGTATGTAAATAAAAATTAAATTCGAATTTGGGAAATCCCAGCTTGAAAACTAGCCTCTGAAAACTGTTGCCATAAGTTTTTGTGGTTTTTCTCACTCAATCTATAGTCCCTATTATTCAGCGTGTCCTCTAACTGGCGTGTTAGGGGAATGTAGGGGAAGTAGTGGGGGAACTTTATCAGAAGCAACGTGCATATCACCGCAGCGCTCTCCGGTCCGCAACTACTAGTCTAATGAAAAACATCTACCGTACGTCGTACCCAATGTTCGAGACACGCAGAAAACAACTCCGCACTGTAGTGTATATGTAATAACACTACTACAATACATTTTCACTGCACCAAAGTATTTGAATAGCAGGCATCTTAAAAGTTACTTAATGTTTGTCTGTACGTTAGTATCACAACTCGGCAGTTTCAGCAATACAAACTCACGTGTTCACAACTAACCCAGACACCCCTTCGTGAGGAAATATCTGAATATGAACTCGACCAAACCCACGGCGCACCCACAAATGAGAGGACAGGAAGAATAACAAAGGTTATGGCAGCATTGCGCAACGCGACGTTTACTTTGCTACTGTTTTACGTTGCATCCCATCTCCGACATCACCGTGAGTCACAGCACGAACGTGAAGGTCGCGCGAGTAGTCATGACACCTAAATGCGCGATGTGTAAGCCGTGAGAGGGGAGTTCAGTAGTAGTTGGGGTTGCACAGCCTCAGCCGCGGTGACGCACCGAACTAAACACAGCTAGAGCTACAAACCAACTGAACCTGACACCCCTCCAGCGCGTGCTTCGGACGGGTCCAACTCGCACGACCAAAATCAGTCCTTTGCGCAGGTGCAACCAATTCTCGCGCGACCTCTACCAAGATATACACTACAGAAACACATTCCATTTGTGGAAATCGAGCGTGTTATCGGACATCTTGGGAACGGGGGTCAAAATGCTTTGTTGAAAGTCATTTATAATAAAATTAATTACCCTGGATCACGGCATATGGAAACAAATTTATTCGTGGTTTGTTTCTAATGGGAAAAAAAAAATATTCAGTTTTAAATGAGCCTTAAATCACAGCAAGTTAAGTTCAAAGCATTGACCCTCGTCTCTTCATGTAGCAAATTTCCTTAATCTCACTTGAAAATATTTCTTGTCTCTACAGTTCAGTAGATCCCTGTGTGTATCATCGTGATGCAGAGAAATCCTCGTATCATCGTGATGCAGAGCTCGGAGAAATCCTCTGAGCCAGTCGGGGATCGAACCCCGGTCGTCCAATCATGAGCTACCCCGGTCGTATTATAAAGCATCTGAAGATATCATGTATAACAGATATTTATGCTGTGTAATGATGATGGTCTAAGTTTGAAATGCTTCAGTTTTGTAATGACGGCAATGCTTTAGGTTATTTTCTGGAGTTATCATAGATTTCCCATCATTTTTACACGACAGAAGTTCCTTTCTATTGCGTAATTCAAATGACGACATTTTTTAGGTCTTTGATTATTTTATCCGTCTTCAATATTTTTCTGTCGAAAAGACTATATTTGTTTCTAGCTTTCACACATTATGGTCCACGATCCCCCATATGGAATTAGGAAGTGTGATCCTTTATACATTTGGTTAGGACGGCTTGGAGCTTACATCGACCTGACGTGAGGTCTCTGTTTACACCAATTTCAATAACCATCACCATATTTCACGATTCAAGGTCACGGTAAGATCATATAAAGTTTCAATACGAATGGCAAGTCCCAAGTCGAGTAAAGACATCTCAGACGCTGGGCTATAGGAGGGGTTCAGTCCTTCCGTGGCAATAATGCAATTTTGTGGCGACTACTATAATTAATTTCATGGATAAGTGTCCGTGCAAAGGTGACAGTCTTTCAGCTAATCACCAAATGCCCCGACCACAATCAGACCCGGATATTCATCACAGATTTTAAAAAAATCCCTCCAAAAAAGCTGTCCTGAGCCATTCAAATTCAGTCTAAGACATCAACCTTGATATTTTAAGCTCTATCTTAGCCAAGTTGTACACACCTTTGTCCCTGTCATCTCAGTGTTTTTCGTCGACGCCTTGGGACGGGATTTTGTCCCCCGAGGGGCTTCGTCAACCCATGCACACCCCTCGAGAGCCATAATTGGTACACGGTACGATTGTAGTTGACACAAATTCAAATATTTTAAATTAAACATATATTTAATTATTTGTCAATATCTACCAGACGACACGGTGAAATATCCCGTAAGGCCGCCATCTCAGCTAGATTACTTATTTTATTTTAATGTGTACGAAGTCTTTACAATCTGATCTATTGCCTGATTCGTATTCCAAATGCGTGCGGCTCGCGCCATATTGTTCTTGTGTGCGCGCGCAGCTGTGTTTCTAGTCCCTTGTTATTCAAATGGCGAGTTCCGGCTTAATTAAAAATCCCCTGCACGTAGTGTAACAAGTCTAGAGTTTTACTTTTATAAATTCTAGCTTGAGATTCGGTCACAAAATATCGTGAAGGACGCGGAAGGATATAAAATATCCCTACAACATGTTACCAGAATTAGTTCATCATTTATCAGAGTATGATATTCATCGCAGGAAAACGTGTTCTGTGTCCAGAATGTGAAGTCATTTTATTTGGAACTCTATCAAGAGAAATGTTTCCACTACGACAAATATTTAGTGATCTATGCTCCAGATACCCAGGAGATGCTTAAAGGAACGCATACACCTGCCTGATTTCAAGTAATTTTGAAACTTTTAGTTATGAACGCATCAAAAATACATTTATTGTTCGTACGTTTTACTTATAAACGTAACGAACTGCACCACATTGTTTAGTCAAGCTTTGTGGTGTTCTTGTAAGTGTGGAAAGAACGCATAATGGAGAGGGCATAATTCTACGTTAATCTCCGAAACAGCCAAACGGATTTCGGATAACAGTTATACCCCCACTCTACGTGGATCCAAAATAAATTTCATATACATCTAAATAACTCAGACGTCAAAATAATTAGTGTACTGCATTTTATATGCATATTTAATGACATAAAAAATAGTTTTTATTTTAACAATCTCTCGGTTTGACATACAAAATAACCAAATAAGTACAATGAAAGCATTATTTTTTATAAGGTAGTATATTTGCGTCATATTGTGAATTAGGTTAATATTTTAATATTTTCCGTCAAATCACAATTTTAATAAGATAATAAAATATAAAATATTTAAAATATCATTTCACGTTCCGCATCGAAGGATCGATTTACAAATTGCAATATTAACTCTGTCACAATGTTATTTCATTAATTTTTCCTAAGTTGAAGACAGCCGTCTTCGTACTCAACGTCAAATCCTGCTTTCGTAAACTGCTATTATAAATTTTATATTAATTTTCAAACGTATTACAACTAATATTTTCAATGAAAAGAAAAACACATGTATACGACTTTGCAGCCGAACGTAATCTGGTGTGGAGATACGAAGCATATCACCTCTCTTGTATAAATAAAATTGGATGTTGTTGGTTTCGGAGAAAATACGTTGGCAGGCCTGTAACTACTCGGCGTCAGAACCCACAAACTACATAATTTCCTGGTACTGTACAGTACTGGCTTAAACACAAAGCATGGATGTTTCTAAAACACGGTATTACTGTGCGCATTGTAGCAAAACAGCTTTAATATAAGCGCAAACTGCAGTCTTGGACGGGCGGTAGCCGGCCATATAAGAATTGTCACGTACAATTATAAACCACGTCATATATCTAGTCGAAAGAAAATATATTGTAGTTACAAGAAAATAAAAGGTATTTATATTTAGGTTCGATTATCGATGTGATATTCTTCTATCGATGCAAGCGTGATCGTTATTTAAATCGATACGCTTAAACTATCGAATACTCGTATCGACTTATCGATATCAAATGGCATACCTAATATAAACTCAGTTTCTGTAGCTTACGTAGTTAACCCACACTTAAACAGCGCACTCTCTGTTCGTATATTTGCATTTCTATTGTTGTTAGACACATTTAGTTAACTTAGGCTATTACTAGATGGCAGTGCATGCTTCCTTCAATTATCTCACGCTGAAATTAAAGGAAGGAACCGAGATACCGTTTTGCAGCATTTTTGAAAAGATCCTCTGTCTGATTGCGTCCGACATTTCAAAAATAAAACAATACTGCAATGTCCGAATGAGTTTAAACTGTTTTTTAAAGATGATAATGTTGCGTCATATTGTGTTGAATATATACTTGTTCAATTTTATCAGTCTAATCACAATAAAATATTATTATTAAATATTAAAATATTATTACAATTAACATTTAAATATTTAAAATATATTAAAATGATGCTCTAATGTAAATCGAACATTTCGATAGAGAGCATCATTTTAATATATTTTAAATATTTAAATGTTAATTGTAATAATATTTTAATATTTAATAATAATATTTTAATGTTTTTTAAATTAAAATAAATTTCACTTAAAGCACATGTGCGTTTCGGAACAAACGAACACCATCTCTTCTCTTTGTAAGTTCTTTATAAAGGTGATCGCATTTGAAGCAATGACCTTTGGGGTTGTTCTTCATTCCTTGGCCATCGCCAGTGACACCACTGAGTGAGTATTGATCGCTGGTTGAAGTGCACTCCTCTGTTATTTATCCCGTGAGATTGCGGTCAGGTAACAGATTCGAATCCAGGTGGCCGATATCTGAAGTTCTACTTTCAAGTCTATTTTCTGAAAACTTAACAACCTGAAATATCCCCAGCGGGTAAATAATTGTTAATGAATTAGGAATGATAGGGTAGCAGACGAAACTGACCTCTTCTAATGATTTATATGGAATACTGAGGAAAACAGAGATTTTTTTTTCCGAGAATGGAGCCTGGGTCCTTCAAAATACGAAAAATATATTAAATAAGGGGTAGAATTTGAAAGAAAATCTTTTCTCGGTATTGAATCCCCTTCACGAACTACGATAAAGAACACACATCAGTAACTTAATCGCTTGTGTGATAGTTAATAAACAAATTATATGAACAATCGTGTAATTATAGTGAGATACATTACAGACAAACGATATTCAATTATTACTCGCGTGTGCACTCCATAGAAACTCAACTATTTTATGACATACTACGACACAGATTCAGAAATTGAATTAAATTTTCATATGATCGCAGAACTTATCTACAATTTAAGCTCAACTCACTGGACAACTATTGTTTCCATAATAAATGTATGTTTTGTTGCGCGTACTGTGAATTGTTTTTATTCTGTAAGTAAAATATTTGTGGTTGGCCTATCTATGTACTGATATTATGACTTCAATTCATTTATTTAAATGCTTGTCAACAGCCAAAAAGGCCAATAACAGCCAAGTACTAAACCAGAGTACAGGATAAAATATAATAAATAATTAAATTCATTTCAATAATAATAATAATAATAAACATTAAAAATACAAACACAAACAAACGAAACTAAATATATAAATGTACCATATTAATAATAATTCAATTCATTTATTGATAATAATAATAATAATAATAATAACAAAGCTGGGATAAATCTAGAAGAGAAACATTTGTATGAACACATCCCGAAGGCAGTGGAGAGAATTCAAGATAGCCAAATAACTATTTCGTGGAACCAACAAGTCAGAACAGATAGAACCTTCACAAATAATAAACCAAATATTATAATCCGAAACAAAAATGGAACTTGCCTCTTAATTAATATAGCAAATACCAACTGACAGAAATTTAATTAAGAAGGAATCGGAGAGGATCTTGAAATAGAAGGACGTTCTCATAGAAATACAGAGAATGTGGAACGTTCAAGCAAAATTAATCCCAATAATTACAGTAGCAACTGGAACTGTCTCCAGGTCACTCAAACTCCTACCCTCAGCACCCCTCACAAGGTCAGAACCCTTGTGCTTATTGGAGCTCGTACAGATGGCAATGTGGCTGACATCGAACTTCGATTGCGATTTGATTGTCATTTTCTGTTGTCCGATACCATCGATCTGTTACTTGCAGAGTCTAATACCCTTTGCTCTGAATAGATTCTAGCGGAGTCCTACAGAGGGCTCTGAAAGCAGTGGTGACTACTGGACGCTTTGTTTTTCGTATTACGAACGTACAAAACCTAACCTCAAAAAAACCTTATCCATCTCTTAACAAAATAAACAAAGAAAAGAAACCCGGAAAATTGAGGACAAGTGTTAGTTTTCCAAATAGAACAAATAAAATAACACGCTAATTATAATTATCATAAAATAACATAGGTTTTTTTTTTCAAGATAAAAGAAAAGTACGTATAAAATTACTTGTAATAATGGATTAACAATTTTTTTTAAGGAAGTTAGCCTCACAGGTAAGAGATACAGCCGTCTTGACAGGACGTCCTCGTATTAGTCGCTTCTTAAAGAAATTTCCATGGTGGCTTGATGGAAGATGAAACCAGAAGACAGTTATTTTTAAAATACATTAATGTACACGGAAGTGTTGAGTGAACATTTTCTCAACAAAAATATCCCAAAAATAGGTACATTTTCATTAAAAGGTATTTTAAGAAAAACAGACAGAGTTTATAGAGTAAATAGATGGGTTTCAAAACTTGGTTTTATTCTGTTAACCACGGCTTCTTTGGTATTTATTTGCGAATGAGTTCATATACATTGAAATATTTTAAGGCGTGTGTACTGAAATTCAAAATTAAAAAAGTTTAATTTATATATATATATATAAATAGAAAACTTAAATATCAAAATCATTTAGGACCACATGATCCTGAACATGTTTAACTTATGAACAGTTCGAATGAACGTCATGAAACTGTTGGCACAGACGCTGTCAAAAACAGGGGCGGGGGAGAATATTTTGAAAAATGTACTCTTAAACGTGTCAGGATTCAGGGCTCATGTAATGAGGGGTACAGTTTTTTTTAAAATAGAACAAAACCACACGCAGTCAAGTTTAAAGCTGTGGGCGTCCTCATAGTTACTTAATGATGCACTTACACTTTTACGTGCAAAATTCGACGATAAAGAAGTCACGAAATGATTTCGCTTTTCAGTGGTCGAAAATCAGACAAGCAAAATTGCTTAGAATATATAATTTTCTCAACTTTCTATAGAGGCATAATCCCTTGTATATCTGATATCACAACTTTAAATAGAAGTTCCTCGGTGGCGCCGGAGTTAAATTAGGTGGGAGGGTGTCCTGTGGGTCACCAGACCTCGAGACTACAGCCCAGCTGTGTTAGATGCCTGTTGTAACTTGTAAGAAAATAAGTTTGTTCATAATCAGCGATTAATTTTATTAAATAAATAATCTACGTCACGCGTAATAACAGTTGATCGATGACAGGCGAGTTCTGTTGTAAATAATTCAAGAGAATCCCTGCCCTCCAGCAGCAAGACCTTCCAGGCTCCATACAGGTCCCTATTATCGACTTCTCTCCAGATTACCTCGTATTAAGAACCCTTACAGAAAAGCAGAAGAGAGAGGTTTTTGTCACTTAGAAGTTGATAGGAATTATTTAATTAGAAGTTGAAACATAATAATTATATTATTTAATCCAGGCTACATCTATAAACATAAGTAATTAACAACAAATTAAAAACATTGTAATGGTATCCCTCCTTTATGAGTCAGAAACAAGCCTACATGAACAAAATTCCATAATACATTTTAATTAGAATATAAAATATTAATAGGTTCACCAGTCGTATCAAAACTTTTGTATGATAATTGCTTTCGCGTTGTAATAATGTCGTATTCATCCAGAAAGGGATTTTTGAGTTAGTAAGTTTGTAATAAATGAAAGTGACTTTTTTACGTTAATTTTATTGCAACTTGGGTTTGTTGGTTTTTAAAAACCGGTTTTTAATTTTAGATACTGGAATTAATATGTAAAAATTTCTGTTAAATGAACTAAAAGATTTAAAGACTGAAATTAGTTCCAAATTATTAAATGCTTTAGAAGTACGAATTCAAGAAAGAATATAAGTTGGATTCGTAACCCTTTTGCTATATTTGCAAAATCCACAAAACATTTCGACAAAGAAATCTAGTGTATTTGCACTAGCTTCAAAACTCGATATTATAAAGTTATCTGGAAAAATATTGTCTAGAATATATCCAAATTCTTTTATGGAAAGAAATTCCGATGATGGATATATCGGAGAAGGAGAAACTATTAATCAGGTCAATGCTCTAAAAGAATCCATGGAAAAATCAATTTATAGGTTTCTTGAGGAACCTGAATAAATATCAAATACGAAGACAATGAAGGCCGAATTTTCAGTATTTGAAAAGAACAAAGAATTTAGATTTATTATTTGATGCCCTGAAAACGATAAAACCAAGTTCAGTAGCCAGTGAGAGAGTATTTTCAATTTCAGGCAATTTTGTATCAGTGGACATTTTATGTTTTTTGAAATCATATTTCCTGAAGAAAAATATTAAATGAAATAAAAAATTATAATTTAAATTTTGTACGGATTTTAGTTATTTTAGTTTTTTTATTTGGTTTTGTATCGAGTATATTTTATTTTGTTATGCTTTTGTAGTTCCATAAATATTAAATAAACTGAATTTTTTTAAAATAAGTATAAATATTTTTTACTGTTTTAATTATACTTTGGTTTTTTTTGTAAAAATTCGAAAACCGGTTTTTTGGAAAGTCGGTTTTTGTATAAACCCTAATTGCAACTATGATAATTTTTCAATCTGTATGTAAACACCTCCAATATCTAGCATAAGTCAATTTTTCAAAATACAATTCAAACAGCGATTTTAATGGCCCACAAGTCTTCATGTGAAGCTAATTAGAAGGGATGGGTTCTAACTACAAAATAAAATGATAATTACAGCGATTTCTAAACTTACAAGGAAGTTGATTTTAAGTAATGAGCGATGACAGCTCTTCCAGACTATCGACATGTATCGATTGGTATTTTAGAAAAAAAATGTTGTCATGTGCTACCATGATGCAAGTGTGAAGACAGAAACTGTTACAGAGACGACAGGCCAATAAATATCTGTGAAGCTGATGTGAAATTTATTAATTATTTGAATAATCATTTGATAAAATAATCGGCATTTGCATTGTATGGAGTTTTTTTTCAAACATAATACAGACTTCAGCGTCAAAGCTGCAAAGACAGAAGAAAATGTAAATCAACATGAAATTTTTAAATCTGCACAATTTTCGCTGCTAATTTCACAAGCGCTCTAGTTACACTTGAAACTGTCATGCACGCACATAAATCTGTACTTACCACTTTCCAGCGCAGTGTCTGTGAACACCGATGAGTACTCCACATTTTCATTCTGAGCAATGCCTGGGAGGACGCACATTATTGAAATCACCAGGACGAAGCACAGGGGATGTTGGGGAGGCGTCATCTTAGAATCACGTCTCGTCTTCATGTTTAATTCGTCCGCCTCCTCAACTCCACCGCGGACGAACTTCAGCACTGATTTCCCGTATCCAGTTCTTACACCTACTGAAACCTACCCCTTCGTATTCCTCTCTTTTACCGTCTGTAAACTCAATTGCTGTTCAACTTGGACAATATTTGGCAACGCTGCCAACCACCAGTGAATCTTTACAGCCTTCCCTCACGCGCGTCGAAATTTGTGTTCACAAACCTTCAGAAAGAAAGATCCTGGCTGTCCCATTGTTATATTTTGTATTATTTATAACACAATATTATCCGTCCTGGATTTTATAGGATTTACATTTAATTTTCCTATGTGGAAGATAGCACAACACTGTTATAAAACTACGCAGATACTGAAAAGTTTTCGTGTGGATTTGTAGAGCACGGAGGCTTTGTTTATAGCAGCGCGGAACACACACGACTAGCACAGACTAGCACTGCTATGGCTTT
>NW_019060988.1:92039-103219 GCF_000696155.1 Zootermopsis nevadensis
TGACTGAAACTTCCTACTTTCGACACAAGGCGTCTCTGCAGGCGCCTGCCCTACCACCACTACCAATATCAGCCGGTTACAAAACTAGTAGCTACTGATGTAGGGCGATGATGTGACGTCACAGTGGCGGGACATGTCATGTCATGTCATGTCAAGAGGGGAAATGCGTCGCAGTGCTGAAGGGTTTGGGAAATGTAGGGCGGAGAATTATAAGCGACTGCAGTTTGGGGAAACTAAATTAACACGAATACCTCCCAAACCATCCGTATTGTTTGAGAGTTTTTTTGCTGTGTGATGTCGTAACAGTTGGCTATAATTTTAAATGTTAACGGAAATTTGTACAATGTAACCAACGATGCGGCCTAAAATGGCAAAGTACTGTACCAAAATAAACTATGCTAGTTTGTTAATACGATGACTATTGTTGCCTGACATTGGCTCTAATGCTTTGTTCTTCATTTACATTTAATGACTCTTCAATTTCGTAGTTTATATTGGAAAGACATTGAGATAAATCTTTCGCGGAATACTTTTGGGGAAATTCCATTTTTTTTTCCAAAAGAACTTAATCAGAATAGCCGCCAGTCCCTAAACCGAGTACTTAGGCGCAACGTTGAGGCTTGATTGTTATCCGGGCTGAGTCATGAGTTGCGATAAAATAACCTACTTTCGAAAACTAAATTAAACATTACGCCTACCTCGCTGAAACAATTGGAGCTTTAGGACTTTGACAGGAATAATGAAATTATCCCACCGCTACGACCAAGGATTTCTTAAAATATTCAAAATAATTGTAATTATTATGTATGGCTTTACAGACGTTGATGAACTTTGGCCTCTTTGCGTATAAGTGTAATTACGGCAATTCGCAGTGGCGCTGCTGATCTGACCCCCCACCCCCCACCCCTAATCGTCTGTTCGGGGTCTCATGATCCCACGACCTGTCATCGCTGGGCAACGCGGAGTCGGACTGAAACTTCAGAGAAGAGGATTGTGCGAACCGACGTTTAAGGAAATCTTACCATCCTTTGGTGCGTGAAACTCGCCCTTCGTGCCAGATATTTAAAGTAATGTACCGAATGAAATTTGACAAAACTTGCGTAACTTGCAACAAACTAATGAAGTTCCCATTTGATGTCATAATATTTAAAAATATTTTAATATTCGGTTATAAGCCGGGTAGTTCAGTCAGTGATTGACTACGGACTGGATGACCGGGGTTCGATCCCCGACGGGGGCAGAATTTTTTTTTTCCTCTAGTCTCTGCGTCCATACGCGCAGTTGAGATATTTGACCTGTGGATTCTTCCATTGGTTGCCCGTTGCAAATTTCTACTCGTATTTCTACGCCTCTGGGACAATGAGGATATCTTATCACCAAATGTAACAATTAGTTCGAAAATGGGGCGAATACTTAGGGTACGTCAAGCCATTTCGATGAAATTCACTGTCTGGGAGGATAATATTAAAGTGAATGTTAAAGAAACGCCGTTATACTTGATTTAATTGGGTCTATGTAGGGACCAATGGCGAGGTCGTGTGAACACGGCAATGAACTTTCGGTTTCCATGAAAGGAAGAGAATCTCTTGAAAGCTGGCCGGCTGTCAGCCACCCTAGAGGATTCTGACTTGATTAGAAACATAACAATCACTGACTGTGTGTTAAGAGAGATCGCGAGTATTGTACACAAACAGGATAAAGATTTTAATGAAACGTGGAAGGTCACGGAAAATACCTTTCTCTCTACGTTTTTGTTTTCCATCTGGAACATTTTTCAGTCTGGGGGCTATTGATATTTGGGGGGGGGGATTACCAATCAGGCAACTTATTTTTCGCGAGAACGAGTTTGCTTTGATGACTCTCTGGTGTATAAAACCGGAAATTGTGTGATCGCTTTGGCGGATTGCCTTTGCTTCGAATTGGGAGTAAGGGAGATCACTCCGGCTAAAGTCCTCCGTGTTTTGGGGGAGGCGGATGACCCCTTTTGAATTTTAGCTCGGAATTTGCTTTGCAACTGAGGAAAAAGTTTCTCCCCTCTCAGAGCGACTGAGTAAAACCAGAGACTTTCGAAGGTTTCCGGGCCACCATCGATGTCCTACGCTGCTTCGATGTGAGTTTTCGAACTTTCTTGCTACCGGATGATCGATGCACGCCTGAACCTGGGAGAAGGCAGGAAGATCACGTTTTTATTCCTGCGTGATGTCCTTAAGACAGTGAATCCTGATTAATTACCCCGAAATCCTTCATATGACGATTACCAAGGCTTCTAATTACTGGTGCGTCAGAGTGTCAACTGAGATCATCTGTCTCTCCTGAACGACACCTCATATAAGAACCATGCCTTCAGATCTTAGCTTTTAATTAGCATTGATTTCTTAGGTAGCAAGGATGAAACCTAAACAGGGAAGATGTCGTCCATTTGCCGAAATCTAAGTCCTTAGTTGGATTCTCGGTTGGCTAACTCACATCATACACACCCTGAAAACAGCAACTGGAGTGTTGTCCGAAACGTCGATATACACCAAACATTCGACGCGGTTCTCACTCAGGAAACCGAAGTTATATATTGAATTACAACAGCAAAAATCGACTGAAAAGTATTTAACAGAAATATAAAACATTTTTTTAAATTAATCTTTTTGAAACTTATCTAAAAGTAAAATTAATTACACTTACGTAGTTTTCCCTCCTAAAGAGATACCTGTTTACGTAATTCATTACATCTTTTATTAAACTTCTGCCTTTAGTGCCAAACTTACTATTATATAAAAACCACGACGTTTCGGAGATAGGAGTCTATCTCCGTCTTCAGGTAAAACGTACTCTGTTGGCCCACATCTCCGGAGATAGGGATAAGATCTATATGTTGGGGCCCAACAGAGTAGGTTTTACCTGAAGACGGAGACAGACTCCCATCTCCGAAACGTCGTGGTTTTTATTGATTTTATTTAGTCTCGGTCGATGGATAATATCCAGAAAACAGTTTACTTCAACATCTCATCGTCGTCACAAACTTTCAGAGATGAGTTACTATTAAATAAGTTCTTTGGTAGCAGAAAACTAAAATTTAGGGCCACTAACGTGGCGATCCTGAGTTATTTCTACCCCATGCTCACAATCCACCTCCCGACCGACAAACTGGAAGGTCGTCCCTTGTCGGCGGTCCGCAAATGCCTGGTCCATATATTCCTCCATCAGCAGCCTGAGAACGCGTCATGGCATAGTGACGAGTTTGTCCGCAGTGGCGCAGTGAACTGCAGACATGCGCAGTGCGTGCAATGTGTGTTTACGATCGAAATAACAGTTCAAATGTTAATGCGGCATGACTATTATTCAATAGTACATAATTTAAATTTTGTATATTGCCACTGTAAGGCGTTCTGCATATATTTCTTTGATGATGTATTTTAATTGGTTCCCATTTATAATTCAGGAAAAAAAATTATATTAACAGCACGCAGACCACTGTCAATTAAATTACTATAGTCTGTGTGTTAGCAATATATTTACATTGGTTATCATTCCATATCCAGTTAGCAATAGATTTACATTGGTTATCATTCCATATCCATTGAGATAGGGAAATTTCTTCACTGACTAGTATTGTATCTAATCCAGTTCCCCCTTCGATCAGATATTTTGTAATTAAACATGACGTAACAGTAGCGAACACTTCAGTCCTGACTTCTAACAATTCGTCTTAATATGGCAAATTCTTGTGCGGTTTTAAATTCCATAAAACTTGTCGTAATGTCACGTGGAATTGTACGTGGAAAAAAGAACGTTTTGTAGGGTCGTGTTGATTCCACTTATAGGTCTGAAGCCCTGAAGATGGAATTTCGTATAGCTACTCGCTAGTTCATCTCTGACAGGTTCAAATTATCCGTAGTGCATCCATTTTTGAAATATATTCAACTCACGTTTTTCGCTTAAAATATAATGACCAAGTTCCATTCCTTTACAAAACAACAGGTAAAATATAGTTCTTAGTATAGGGAAATCGAAAAAATAGCTCCATAGACTCATAATTTAATATCTCATTCATTTTGAACATATAATTATATATTTTTTTTAATGAAACGTTCTTTAACTCAGAAAATTCCCGTTCTCGCCCTGGACTCGGGGGTTGATGCAGACCGAAATGTTAATTTTAACACAGCTCGAAAGGATTAATTATATTAACTAATTTATAACAGGTGAAACTAAAGTTAATTATTTAAACTTCTCAGTGCTTAACGACAACAGGTTTATGCAATATCTGGACTGAAAATCCAAATAAATCTGAAAAGGGTTAAAATGGATCTTGGATTTAGTTTTCTTGGAGTACGTTGTAAAGCCTGGTTTTAAGAGATCACTGTAAGAAACATTTGAATTTCTAGAATGACAAGCAATAACTAATAATCTGTTCATAAGTGACCAGCAATGTCGTAGCACAAACCCAAATTTCGATGTTGCCTACAATAGAAACCGCCATTATACGTCATCAAGCTAGTTCATCCATCAACCACCAACCTTTGTAATGTTATAATTCAAGCTCATTTTACCAAGTTGGCGTTTTTTATTAGGTATACGACCCAAATACTGTATTATACACACGCTTAATCCATCATCTTAGGATTACAGATTAAATTATCTTAGCAACACTAGCTGAGATGCAAGGTTCATTGTTTGCCCTGGACACGAAGAACAATGACAAATTTCAGCTGGGATATTCAGGACGTCGTCTGATTAAATGAGGTCCATCTGATGATTTACATCACAAGTAAGGGATGAATGAACATTTTATATTGTTTCTTATACGTTCTTTATACACATAATAACAGGTCGAGTACGTCCGTGTCATTTTCAAAATTACTGAATATATTTTGAATAAATAATATATTTTCGCGGTCTACACTGGCATAGACATTAAATTGTCTTTTATTGATATCGTCGCAAAAAAAACCTTTTTTTCGTAACATAAAATATGTTTATTTAAGATGTATCATTTGAGCGAAAGTGTTTAACAAATTCTGTGTAGTTCCATTTTTAAATGTTACTCGCTGTAGACGGATGGTCGTGGCTACTTCTCCGCGTGCCCCCCACACACAGCGTCGAAGCCGTAGCTCTCTGCACACGCATACAGAATCAATACCCCCTTCCCCCAAAAACTACGAAGGAGACGAGGAGTGTGCACTGCGGATAAAGCAGTGCAAGTGTTGCCAACTTTGGTAATAATACACCAGCTAATAATCTTAAACACTGTCGGATTTAGCAACACACACGTCATGAGTGTCTTTTCAATGGCTTTTATTCTTAAGAGACTTCATAAATACTTTACCATAAAAATAAGATATATCACTAAATCTGCCTATTTCAAATGTCTTATAATTTTTTTTTTAAATTGTAACGAAGGTTCTACAAAACTGCGTAGGTTATGTGCTCTGTGTCTGAACCTCGCTTTAGAATACGCCATTGGCAAAGTAACAGGACGAAAACAGTTAACGAAATAAATTACATTTTCGTATATGATAATTATATTTTGTTTGGAAGAAACATTAAAACCACAGGGAAGATCGCACCCAAGTTGATTACCGTAATAATTTTGGTCCCTTAATAAATTTAGGGGAAGATGGGTAATAAATATTTCGAAAAGTGTGAAGTTAATGGTTAAAATATACAAAACTACAAATTTTATATGTTGCCTTGTAAGGTTGAGAGACTCAGTCTTGCATATCAGGGTAAGACCACAAATTGCGAGAGTTTCAAAATCACTGCTAAGAGGTATTTATTTCACAGAATATGAACGGAAAAAGTAGGGCAAGTCAATTTATTACTAGTTTTAAAACCTCGCGTAAGTTCTAACGTCAAAGAAAGGGGGAGAGCGGAACAACAAAAACACATGGATGACGTTCAAATAAAATACGAAACCCTAGTCGGAAGAGGTGAAAGGTAATTGAGGAAAAAGTTATCATGAAGACTGATCCGAAAAGAGCTACTTGCGAAATAGTAACTGATTTATTCTGACTCAGGGTAGAAGCCAGTGGCAGGATTTTAAACGATAATGAGCCACCCTCCGGGGCACATTAAAGGCGACGAAGTAACTGATCATCTCAGAAAAGCCTGGACTTTGAAAACTGTGGGTTTTCAAAGAAGGAATTTGGTTGGATGGCTCTGGGATTTGAACCCAGATGTTTTGGAATAGTGTTAGCTAATGACCTCCGTCATTGGAGGGTGAACAATCATTGCGCCCACTTGCCCGTATTTCAAGGACAGGCCTGCATGTCCAGCTGAACATCAGCCTCCCTCGGTTCTCCGTTGGTGACCTATGTCAACCATCCGTCGGAACCAGCACCTTCCAAGTAGCCGTGTTAAGGGCTTCACTGTTTCGGCTGACTTTAAGTCCAAACCCTCGGTAAACGCTATCACGCGATAGTCAAAGGATGGAATCCGCATTTAGAGGTCATGGATATGTCAAAGTCATGTATACGTCGCAATATATACTCAGTGTCTGCATTGTGTTGGGATAGATTACGTTAGGTTAGGTTAGGTTAGGTTGGGTTAGGTTAGGTTGAGTTAGGTTGGGTTAGGGTAGGTTATGTTGAGTTAGTTTAGGTTGGGTTATTTATTTTATTTAGTGTTCTGTCTGACGACAAGTCCATATGAACAGGATCCTTCCATTCTTTTCTCGGACTGGGACCTGTTCATATACGTTCTTGGCAGATGATCCAGAAGTGGTTTGCCATTGCCTTCTTCTGTGTGTGAATGGAGTAATTGTTGGGAGGCCACGGAGGAAAACTCCGTGTTGCCTAGACCACGGCCTTCCCCAACACAAATGTTGAGTTAATTTGGGAGAGTTAGGTTGGTTTACGTTAGGTTAGGTTATGTTGACGTTCGTTAGGTAAGGTTAGGTTAGGTTTGGTTAGTTTATATTGGGTTAGGTTACGTTGGGTTGGGTTACGTTAGGGTAGGTTTCGATAGGTTAGGTTGGGTTAGGTTAGGTTAGGTTGGGTCGTTCGAGTTAGGTTAGATTAGGTTAGGTTAGGTTAAGTTAAGTTAGGCTAGAGACTGTCATACAAATACCGGACCTTACTGAGACAGGGTCCGTCAGATACAGTTTACGTCAAAGACCGGATGAGGCAGAGCACTATAATCAGAGCGATTGGATGGTGAGAATTTTGGAAAAGAAATTGGAAATTTTCCAAATTTTCAAAAAATCTAAAATGTTGGAAACTGTCCAAAACGCACACAAAACCAAATTTTTAAAAACTGTCCCAGGACTTAAAAAGCCAACTGTCCCAAGAGTTGAGACGTCGCATGTCCCAAGTCTTGACAAGTCGCATATCTCAAGTTTTAAGAAGTCACTTGTCCCATGTCGTGAGAAGTCGCATGTCCCAAGTCGTGAAAAGTCTCATGTCCCAAGTCGTGAAAAGTCTCATGTCCCAAGTCGTGAAAAGTCTCATGTCCCAAGTCGTGAAAAGTCTCATGTCCCAAGTCGTGAAAAGTCTCATGTCCCAAGTCGTGAAAAGTCTCATGTCCCAAGTCGTGAAAAGTCTCATGTCCCAAGTCGTGAAAAGTCTCATGTCCCAAGTCGTGAAAAGTCTCATGTCCCAAGTCGTGAAAAGTCTCATGTCCCAAGTCGTGAAAAGTCTCATGTCCCAAGTCGTGAAAAGTCTCATGTCCCAAGTCGTGAAAAGTCTCATGTCCCAAGTCGTGAAAAGTCTCATGTCCCAAGTCGTGAAAAGTCTCATGTCCCAAGTCGTGAAAAGTCTCATGTCCCAAGTCGTGAAAAGTCTCATGTCCCAAGTCGTGAAAAGTCTCATGTCCCAAGTCGTGAAAAGTCTCATGTCCCAAGTCGTGAAAAGTCTCATGTCCCAAGTCGTGAAAAGTCTCATGTCCCAAGTCGTGAAAAGTCTCATGTCCCAAGTCGTGAAAAGTCTCATGTCCCAAGTCGTGAAAAGTCTCATGTCCCAAGTCGTGAAAAGTCTCATGTCCCAAGTCGTGAAAAGTCTCATGTCCCAAGTCGTGAAAAGTCTCATGTCCCAAGTCGTGAAAAGTCTCATGTCCCAAGTCGTGAAAAGTCTCATGTCCCAAGTCGTGAAAAGTCTCATGTCCCAAGTCGTGAAAAGTCTCATGTCCCAAGTCGTGAAAAGTCTCATGTCCCAAGTCGTGAAAAGTCTCATGTCCCAAGTCGTGAAAAGTCTCATGTCCCAAGTCGTGAAAAGTCTCATGTCCCAAGTCGTGAAAAGTCTCATGTCCCAAGTCGTGAAAAGTCTCATGTCCCAAGTCGTGAAAAGTCTCATGTCCCAAGTCGTGAAAAGTCTCATGTCCCAAGTCGTGAAAAGTCTCATGTCCCAAGTCGTGAAAAGTCTCATGTCCCAAGTCGTGAAAAGTCTCATGTCCCAAGTCGTGAAAAGTCTCATGTCCCAAGTCGTGAAAAGTCTCATGTCCCAAGTCGTGAAAAGTCTCATGTCCCAAGTCGTGAAAAGTCTCATGTCCCAAGTCGTGAAAAGTCTCATGTCCCAAGTCGTGAAAAGTCTCATGTCCCAAGTCGTGAAAAGTCTCATGTCCCAAGTCGTGAAAAGTCTCATGTCCCAAGTCGTGAAAAGTCTCATGTCCCAAGTCGTGAAAAGTCTCATGTCCCAAGTCGTGAAAAGTCTCATGTCCCAAGTCGTGAAAAGTCTCATGTCCCAAGTCGTGAAAAGTCTCATGTCCCAAGTCGTGAAAAGTCTCATGTCCCAAGTCGTGAAAAGTCTCATGTCCCAAGTCGTGAAAAGTCTCATGTCCCAAGTCGTGAAAAGTCTCATGTCCCAAGTCGTGAGAAGTCACTTGTCCTAAGCCTTGAGAAGTCACACGCCCCTAGCATTGAGAAGTCACATGTCCCAAGCGTAGAGAAGTCACTTGAACCAAGCTTTGAGAAGTCACTTGTCCCAAGCCTTGAGAAGTCACTTTTCCCAAGCATTGAGAAGTCACTCGTCCCAAGCCTTGAAAAGTCACACGCCCCTAGCATTGAGAAGTCACATGTCCCAAGCGTAGAGAAGTCACTTGAACCAAGCTTTGAGAAGTCACTTGTCCCAAGCCTTGAGAAGTCACTTTTCCCAAGCATTGAGAAGTCACTCGTCCCAAGCCTTGAAAAGTCACACGCCCCTAGCATTGAGAAGTCACATGTCCCAAGCGTAGAGAAGTCACTTGAACCAAGCTTTGAGAAGTCACTTGTCCCAAGCCTTGAGAAGTCACTTTTCCCAAGCATTGAGAAGTCACTCGTCCCAAGCCTTGAAAAGTCACACGCCCCTAGCATTGAGAAGTCACATGTCCCAAGCGTAGAGAAGTCACTTGAACCAAGCTTTGAGAAGTCACTTGTCCCAAGCCTTGAGAAGTCACTTTTCCCAAGCATTGAGAAGTCACTCGTCCCAAGCCTTGAAAAGTCACACGCCCCTAGCATTGAGAAGTCACATGTCCCAAGCGTAGAGAAGTCACTTGAACCAAGCTTTGAGAAGTCACTTGTCCCAAGCCTTGAGAAGTCACTTTTCCCAAGCATTGAGAAGTCACTCGTCCCAAGCCTTGAAAAGTCACACGCCCCTAGCATTGAGAAGTCACATGTCCCAAGCGTAGAGAAGTCACTTGAACCAAGCTTTGAGAAGTCACTTGTCCCAAGCCTTGATTGCACTAACTCTTGAGAAGTTATTTGTCCCAAGTGTTGAGAAGCACTTGTCCCAAGTCTTGAGAAGTCACATGTCCCAAGCCCTGTAAAGTCAATTTTCTCAAGCCTTGAGAAGTCACTTGTCCCAAGTCTTCAGAAGTCACTTGAACCAAGTCTTGAGCAGTCACTTGTCCTAAGTCTTTAGAAGTTACTTGTCCCAAGCTTTGAGAAGTCACATGTCCCAAGTCTAGAGAAGCCACATTTCCGAAGCTTTCAGAAGTCAATTGTCCCAAACCTTGAGAAGTCACTTGACCCAAGCCTTGAGAAGACACTTGTCCCAAGTCATTAGAAGTCACTTGTCCCAAGCCTTGAGAAGTCACTTGTCCCAGGTCTTGAGAACGTACTTGTCACAAAGCTTGAGAAGACACTAGTCCCAACTATTGGGAAGTCACTTGTCTCAAGTCTTGAGAAGTCACTTTTTCTAAGCCTTGAAAAATCACTTGACCCAAGCCTTGAGAAGTCGCTTGTCCCAAGTCATGAGAAGTCACATGTCCCAACTCTTGAGAAGTCAATTTTCCCAACTCTTGAGAAGTCACTTTTCCCAATTCTTGAGAATTCAATTACCCGGAGTCTCGAGAAGTCACTATTCCCAAGTCTTAAGAAGCCACTTCTCCCCAGTCTTGAGAAAACATTTATCCCAAATCTTGAGAAGTCAATCGACTCAAGACTTGAGAAGTCACTGGTCCAAAGACTTGAGATAACATCGTCACAAGTCTTGAGAAGTCACTTGTCCCAAGTCTTGAGAAGTCATTTGTCCCAAGACTTGAGTAGTCGCTTGTCCCAAATCTTGATAAGTCACATGTCCCAACTCTTTAGAAGTCACTAGTCCGAAGTCTTGAGAAATCACTTGTATCAAGCTTTGAGAAGTCGCTTGTCCTAAGCCTTGAGAAGTCCCTTGTTCCAAGCCTTGAGAAGTCCCTTGTCCCAAGCCTTGAGAAGTCACTTGTCCCAAGCCATGAGAAGTCACTCGTCCCAAGCCTTGAGAAGTCACTTGCCTCAAGCCTTGAGATGTCACTTAACACAAGCCTTGAGAAGTCACTTGTCCCACCTGTTGAGAAGTCACTTGTCCCAAGCCTTGACAAGTAACTTGTTACAAGCCTTGGGAAGTCACTTGTCCCAAGTCTTTAGAAGTCACTTGTCCCAAGACTTGAGAATTAACTTGTTCCTAGTCTTGAGAAGTCACTTGTCACAAGCCTTTAGCAGTAACTTGTCCCAAGCCCTGAGAAGTCACCTATCCCAAGCCTTGAGAAATCACTTGTACCACGCCTTGAGAAGTCACTTGCCCCAAGCCTTAATAAGTCAATTTCTTAAGCCTTGAGATATCACTAGTCCCAGCTCTTGAGAATTCACTTGTCCCAAGCCTTGAGAAGTCACTTGTCCCAATCTTTGAGAAGTCACTTAAACGAAGCTTTGAGAAGTCACTTGCCTCAAGCCTTGAGAAGTCACTTGTCACAAGCCTAGAAAAGTCACTTGAAACAAGCCTTGAGAAGTCACTTGTCCC
>NW_019060996.1:0-20332 GCF_000696155.1 Zootermopsis nevadensis
TGTTATGCATTTTCATGAATTGTAAATAAAATGTTTCAGGAATACTCGTATAGTATTTACATTGTTTTGCTGTAGTAAGTCTGCACAAATGTTCTTGATAATTATCATAAGGGTTTAAGAGGAATATTCTTTGGTCCACATGTGCGCTGAGAAACTTGATTCAGACTATTTGTGTAAATCATATGAGTAGTTATTTCTGGTAGCACCTTTTTTACAGGTAACAGTCATAAAGTGCATTTGAGATTTCAGATTATCACAGCAGTAGATTTGAAGATGACTGACTTCTGGAATGTTGCGCCATTTCATCTGATTTGCACTTACTGCTTCCATCATCAAGGTTATGATGATGGAGACAGTAAGCACCTCTGAAACACTGATAAGACAGAAATTTTCATACAGTGCAGAGTCAAATTATTTGTATTTTCATTTATTCAAACCATTTTCATGTGATCTTTTATCTAATTAAAGACAAATGATAATTATTTAAATTATTATGTCCCAAAAACAGACTGATGGACATCATGATAATACACACATACCAATTGAAGTGTGGGATATTAAAAGGAAAACATAATAATATATAACATACTTCTGACAGTGACAGTGAAGATGATGTGCCACTAGTGAACAGGTTTGGAACCAATGTCATTTTCTGGCAGAAGCATGTTATGCCACTGCAAGTGAGGGATTTTTGAGAAGAATTTGGGGCAAATATATCAGACACTTGTGAATCTCCTATTGATGTGTTTCATTGCATGTTTACAGATGACATTATAAATCATCTAGTGTTTCAAACAAACCTGTGTGCTACACAGAAGCAAGGTGGTGGCCTACAATTTCAACCAACAGATAACAAAGAAATGAAAAAAATTATTTCTATCAATATCCTTATGGGAATTAAAAAACTGCCAAGATATAAAGACTATTGGTCATCTGACGAAATGATTAGAGACACTTTCATAATTTCAGTAATGAACAGAAATCGTTTTGAATGGTTCCTTGGCATGAATGACAATAGTGCTCAGCCACCACGAAATGACCAGAATTATGACAAAATCTACAAGATCCGTCCCTAGTTAGAAATGTTGTCCAAGACATTCAAGGACTGCTAAAAGTTATCAAAAGTCCAGTCAATCGAATCAATGATTCGATTCAAAGGGTGCTCCGGCCTCCACCAATACATGCCTCAGAAACCCATAAAGAGGGGGTACAAGGTATGGGTATGAGCATATGACAGTGGATATGTATCTGAATTTCAGATATATACTGGAAAAATAGGCCAGACAACATAAAAATATTTTGGAGCTAGAGTGGTTCAGTATCTAACAAAACATCTTGAAAGAAAAAACCATCATGTTTATTTTGACAATTATTTCACATCTGTACCACTCGTGAAGATCCTACAAGACATGGGAATTTATGCCTGTGGCACAGTGAAGAAACAAAGAGTAGGGATGCCAAAAGATTTCAAGAATGAGACACACATGAAAAGAGGCAAATATGATGTTAGGAGCAACAGCTGTGGCATTACTGCAACGCTGTGGAAAGACAAAAGGCATTCTGTTTCTGTCAAACGTTCATGATCCACGTGACGTTAGCACTGTGGCAAGAAAGAATATAAAGATGGGACCTCTGAGGACATTTCTTAAATTGTGAAACAATACAATGCAAACATGAGATTTGTGGACAAAGCTGATATGCTGAAGTCTCTGTATGAAATAGACATTACAAAACTTATCCATTGCTGATTTCAGTGATACCAGTGGTCTTTAAAGGTCCTGCATTAGTCATGAATATGAATATGAATTTAAACAGCACAGGGGCGTGAGCTGGTTTTGAAGAAAGAAAAACAGCCTTGTAATGCAGTACAATTACTCTGTTTAAGTATGTCCACCCCTTTATTTAATTGGGCAACTGTCAAAAATTTTA
Source organism: Zootermopsis nevadensis (assembly GCF_000696155.1). Next base: position 1,930 of record NW_019060996.1, read on the forward strand.
CCAATTACCATTCTTTAATCTCAAACATTTATCAGTTCAAAATTGATGGCTAAACAACCTTGAAGTATAAGTTATCTTCACGATTCAATATGCATTTCTAAATTGCAGAATGAATCTTCAACAGCATTCAGTTTTAACTTCCAAATTCTTTTTCAAGAACTGTAATTTTGATGGCTTCACTTGGCAACACACTCAATTTTCTTATTTACAATTTCAATCAGAAGTAAATTTGAAGGGATCATTTCTGTATCTTGCACAGAAATCTGCTATCACAGAAACAGGACTTTATCTGTCAAAGTCAAGAGAACCACGTAAAGTAAGCCTACTTACTTCCTAATCAAATGCTGAAATATCATACTCCACATTTAAGAATATTATGTAAGTTTAAAGCAACTTTCTGTAGTATAAGGGTAAAACTTGAAACATAATCATTTTACTCAGAGTGAAACATAATGACTGAATGGAAATGTATGTTTTAGTTGAGAGGCATGAAGGAAACAAATCATTTGAGAGACCTTGACATACATAGGATACTATTAAAATAGATCTTTTATATAAAAATGGTTTCAAGCTGTGGACTTCATTAACCTGGGTCTATTTTTAATACCAGAGTGAACCTTCGAGTATCACAAACATTGGTACCATCACATTATAATAATTACCACAGGATGAAACATGCTATGGTAGCTCATGATTTAATTTTCCAGAAGAGTGGGCCGAACATTTGAGACACAAATGCAAGCCAACATGGATTTTTGAACTCCTGTGATAGCCAGTGTTTCAACAACATAATTATTGCAAGTACTAATTAAGAATGTTTGGGGAACGAGGAACTCACGGCCTCCTCAAGAGAGCAAAAAACTGGAGAAATGTATGTGTGAATATGCTGTCACATTATTCCAGCCGAATGCATTTTCACACTTATGTACATGCTAACCATCTGTTACTGCTCCTTACAAAACTCACACATCTTTCAACTATACCACCTGAGTATTAAAAAAATTGGATGTGCACAGATTAAAATCATTTGGCTCAAGACATGATCAAGTCACAGTTTGCACACAGTAATGAAACTCTGAGTTCCATTAAGAGCAGGAAGGTTTCTTGACTAGCTGAGCTACTACTGGATTCTCAAGAAGATTCTTTTCTATAGATGTAAATGCATTCATCATGAGAGATCTGAACGTGAAAAAAAAGGTATTGTAGACCTTGTATACCATTTTTTTACAAAAGTCTAAGTGATTATCTGTGGACTTCTTTTGCGACACATGTACATGTTGACCATTTTTATCTGGTTCATGACCTTTGACAGTTTCAATGAAGTACAAATTCTGTTTAGTCCTGTGTGACCAACCTACAACAAGCAAACGTGTACCATGAGCACCTTATTATTCCATATAGCTGATAAATACTAGCAGTAATTTAAATTTTTTTGCCAATTTTTTGTAGTATTTCAATAAGTAAACATTTATGGATACCACAGCATTATGCATGCATCATTTGATGTTCCACATGAGAATAACAGACATTGATACACAAAATAGTATTAATAGCATCCTTACAATATTTCAGTAAAATACAACTTCTTTTATTAGAAAAAAGGGCAACCCAAAATACCACTATCTTCAATAACAAATAACACATTTTGTCAGCACCAATTTAATATACTAAAATAATCCATACAATTCAATGCAAGTGTTGAAAAATTGTGTGACACAAAGAGATCTCAGCGCTTACAAAACAGACAGAAGGATAAATGTTTATAACCACAAATGATCTGCTGTAGATTCTGCTTTACATTCTGAGTATCAATTAAACAGATGAAATAACACACATCAGTATTTCACCTGCATGTAGCACGACATATTTTTTTCTGGGTTTTCTATTTCACAAGAAGCATGAAAATGAAGTAGATCCATCAGTTTAAGAAAACTCTAGTGTCAATGGGAAGTTATATCAGCGTGGTATTGTTTTAACAAAGTAAATTACCACTGGTGGTGATAGCTGATTCACAGAATCACCTGAAGTACACTGTAATGTTATTTGCTTGATGAAAATCTTTCTGCTTACATGTTTCAACCTAAGTGGGCCATATTATATTCATTATTATGGGTGCTGTGCAGTATTCTTGATGTAGACAACACTGTATCATACATGGGGATTGACAATGAGACAAACATTTAAAAAATTTAAAATATGAAAGTTACAAATAAGCATTTGTAACTTAAAAGTTCATAATTCATTTTTGATGTTCCTATTAACCATACCTTTTACTGTTGGCTTATACTTACTTCATAATACATTTTAAAAAAATGGTGCTCAGTTGCTTTTGTTGTTGGAGATGGGGTAAGTGTGTACACAATTTGTCATATATCTGGTAACACACAACCATGTTCCAGGGTGTAGCATGTGTAATAGTGCCAATGGCAGTAGGTTTTCTGCAGACACAAAACTTGAATGTGTTTTGATTCATGTGCATGTTTTGCCAAATAAACTTGTTTGGTTCTTAGTTTCTTTTTGACTGTAAACATAATATAGTGTCTGTTTTATGACTGATATGCTCAAGTACTGAGTGTAAAGTCTGCATATAATTTTACCATAAGACTGTCAATCAACACTATCATTATTAATAAATAAATAAAATAAAAAAGAGTACCCAAAGATGACAGTTTCGAAATCACCAAAAAGACTGTTATCAAACAAATAAGGTAAGCATGTGAACTGTTTGAAATGTTAACGATAAATGTACTGTGTGTGTGTGTGTGTGTGTGTGGGGGGGGGTTGAAATATGCATTACGGTTACTAATTTTACACTTACGATACTATTACAGGATGATAAGATAATATACATATGTTCCTTACTTTTTACACTTTTACTTATATATAGACAGTAGTATGTGAAAATTTTACAATCACAATTACCTGATTCACAACTTCGAAGAACAGTGCACATGTTGAATTTGGATAGAATGTACACAACTTCCACTAGCACGTACCTCCAATTCCTATTTCTGTGTCAGAAACACACGGTCCCCTCACATTAAGGGACGCACATGAACCAATGGCTCCTGACACTGAAATTACAGAAGAAGAAAAAAACTTAATATCTTGCTCTGACAAACTTCAAAATTTAGTTTCTTCTTAAATTCAACAGTACATTGGAAGTTTCTGATAACTACTGATCTCATAATAACAATTAAAACATTTTTTATACATATTCCTTTGACATGCGGATTTTAGTTCAGCATAACCATGGATACATATTTTATTCAGGGTTATAATTATTCCAGAAATTCATTCATTGGGAGTTATCAAACGTACCTTTCAACTGTCTTGAAGTCTTCACTTCTAATGTCCCGTTAAATGCCATTTTTAATTCTCCTTTCTGGTCCTTAGAAAATACTCTCTGAAAAGTCTGTTTAAATAGAGATGAGTTGAAGCAATCACCCATAATCATGTGGCCACTGAAAACATGAAATGGCTAATAATGCAACGTTATACACTAAAGTACTTGATCAAAATGACATCATTTCTTAGAAATATTTTGGTTAGGTTAAATAACCTGAACGTTGCACAGCCACTAAGTGAAAGAATTATACACATTTATCTCATCAACAAAAAAATCACATTGTGAAAAGAAGTTTTATGAACATAATCGTTTATGAATATAACAAAAGAAGAAGAAAAAGAAAAGATAGTTCATAATCAACATTTCTTCTTTAAAGATTTTAAACTTTCTAAATGAACTGTTAATATGATTGCAGAACTATCTGATCATTACACACATTCGATTCCATGACCCCCGCATTATTATTCGTTCGATAACACACTTTCTTTGGCCATAATGCTTCTATCTGGCAGTGATTACATGCTGCAATCACATACATTAAAAAATTATGTAAACCACATATACCAGCTACAAGGATCAATATTACAACAAGAAAGTGTTTCAGAACTCACCCTGTAGAGTTACAACACTCCTTCATTTCTAACAGCCCTGTTTGGTTCAGAGAACAAGAATAAATATCTACAGCGTGACCATTTGTGGCGGCACGCACGGCCAAGGCCTTATAATGTTTTATGACCTTCTCCTTGTAATGCACAATATTTTTGTTGATATCGTGATACATCCTGATTGGTTGACGAAGATCATCATTCACCACTTGGCCAGGTCCTTGAGAGCAAGGACCTCCTACAAATAGCATAATCCTTGCTCCTGTATTTGGGTATGTGCACTGCAGAGAACAAACAGTTTTCAAGAGGAATTAACCAAGAGATTTTCTTGCATGTCAATATCACAAAATATGCTACAAAATGTTTTTACCCTCCAACTCACATGGTGCTGTATTATTACCTTTCTTGAAGTCTGAACCCAATGTGCACCTCTGTGGCCAATTTTACACAATGTACGAGTTTATTAAACTTTTAGAGTTGCTAATTAAATCACAACTGTATTTTTATACCAACACCTTACAACACATGATCTGGAAGAATTCTAAAGGTTAAAGCAAATTTATTAATATTCTCTAAAATTTAGAATTTTATTTTTGTTAAAATTATTTCAAAATAAGCTTCAAGGTAATTAAATTTCCATTTTTTAAACTGATATTTTAATAGAATTAATTACCAAATTTTCAATTATTTAGTGAATCGGAAGGAAATAAAAATGTGATTACTCAGAGATCCACTATACACAGCACATAGCATTTTGTCCTGGCACTAATAAACCGGCCCAAAGAAATTTGAAAGAAGAGCACAAACAATACACAAAAGTGATTAAATTTTATTAGCACAAACTGTGTGTTAAAGTCTGATTCAAATGATTACAGCAAAACCTGCGAGAATTTTATCAAAGTGAAAGGCCAAAAAGTGTATCTCATCAAAATTAACCCAAAATAGTATATTAATCATGTCCACTTTTCTTGAAGTTTGAAGACTCATTCTATGTGCCAAGTGCTTAAAACCTTTCCAAACACAACCTCATACAATCTTTTATACTTGTAAGAAACAAGTGCACTGGAATAAATATCAGAAAGCTACGAGAATCTAAAACATTCACTTGAATAACCTTCAATAACAGCATTCCTCAGCCATGCAATGAAAAATGTTGCTGGCTTGTTACACTATCTAACTGTATACCAAAGGTATAAACAGAACCAGGTAGAATGTAAATACAATATTGTTAATATGCAATAAAAATCTTTTCTAATTTAGAATTAGTCCTAAAACAACAGATTACTTAAGGCATTTGGCAGGGCTCAATGGAGAGGGGATCAGCACAATGCAAGGCCTCTACCTACACAGAAAAACATAACACAGAGGAAAATGGACATACATCCATGCACTAAGTGATTCAAGCTCGCAAACAAGCTGAAATCATTTAGGACCATATGTTCCAAAGATCACAAAGCCAATATAACTGAAACTGCATCATATTCAGTTATAAACTCACATGTAAGAAAATACAAATCTGCTACAAGACTGTTCATGTAGGTATCCATCCAGTCTGCCACAACTACATTGGACAATGACAATTTTATAAGATTTTCTTTTATATTCATGGTGCTTCATGAATATAAATTATACATTTCTGACATGCTACAAAAAAGTATTTAACACAAATCTAAAAGAATTTGAAGTAGTTCACAGCAACATTCCTGAGATGCGCTAGACATCCAGTAAAAGCCTTCGGCGCTGGGTTCATATCTCAACTGTTGCCACTATAACTTAAATGAAAATAAACAAACATGAGTATAATAACCTCAAAACTCACAAATCATCAAATATTCCCCATACAATGGACAATGTCCAACATAACTGTGACGCACAGAATCAGCCACTGCCACAAATATTTAGATAATCACAACCATTGTAAGACATGATAAACTCAAATGTCTTGACATTCTTTGATGAGTCATACCAATACAGAAAAATGCAGTCTGACAAGAGAAAACAATGATTTACCATGACAGTGGTGATTTTAGAAACAGAAGCCAAACCAAGAGAAACCTACAAAGAATAAATTAAAGAGAAGAAAATATTTATTTACAATCAAAAGTAAAATGTGGCAATATACACACCTCATGACTAGACCAATTCAATGTAATTAATATTACTTGCCTCCAGTAAACCAACAGCAATGGACAAAGCAACGCCTGTTGATCGGAGTGACCGTTTACCTTGGGCAACTGGCCAAGAATCACGCTGCAGGTCTCAGGTGACATTCGTGAACTGGCTGCAGAAACCTGAGAGTAACAAATATCTAACATATACAAAAGACAAATCTGCTTACATTGTCAGTTTTCACATGCCACAATTAATTATGTTTGTCTTCACTTGAATCATATCTATATGATATACGTCCTTTCTTGCTTGTAGATATGTGGCTACGTAACACTGTAAGCATATATAATGTGCACTATATACCTGTTAGGTGGTGGTAACACCTGCCCTCCAGGACCTCGAAGTTGCTGCTGCTGAGGTGCACTGAATTCACGGATTCTTAGCATATCCTGAATCTGCTTTGCTGTGTAATCTTTAGTGCCCCTAAAAGCATAGCTTTTTGAAATTCCTATGCAGCCCAGCTCATGCACGTATACTATTTTTCCAAATGTGATGAGACCAATAAGAGCATTAGGAGGAAGTAAACTAAGAGAATTTTGAAGAGTATCTTTCAGTGCATTTAATTCTTCATCATCAATACATGTGTCCAACACTAGGAGGAAAATGGGTGGTAAACATTGTGCACGCTGAAAAATTGAAAATTAGCATTAATCATAACAGGTAATTTAAAAAAGAAATAACATAACAGCACTATCATTAATATCACTGTTTGAGCCACCAGACCAGTTCAAACCCTGTTATTTTTAAAATCAGCTTATGCGTAATACTAACATGAACATTGCCACAAAGCAGTTGATGGGGGCCTGTCTTTAGTAATAAAACATTAAGTGACAAGCAGCCATATAAAGACTTAAATGTGGGAGTCTGTTTTCAAATGGTAATATTTCTTTTTTATTTAGGCACATGAGAAGAAGAATATTATTAACAACAGTCAACAACTATTATTAATTGTACACACGACAGGCTTTCATACAGACTTTTGTGGCAAAGATAGATTACATTTTCCATATTTTCTTACACTTATTTATACTCTTTTGTTCATAAATGACCTTTCGAGGCATATAATAAAGTGAAGTATGGGAGATATCAGATTAGTTCTAGAACAACTAATATATAGCCTATTCCGTGCAAAAACTATGACAGCAGTTGACAAAGGATTATGATACCAAATATTTGTAGTCTGTACAAATTATGGGGCATATTTTAAGCACTATCACATTTGCCTGGAGGAACTTAAAAAAAATAAAATAAAATTCCTCAGAGCAGCAAAGATTCAGACCATCACACCATGATTATTCACAAACATTATCTGAATCAGATCACGCTTAGTTCAACCTTTATGTAACCAAATACACGTGGCTTTAGCAACACTATTCAACTATACTCCACGAAAGAAAAATGGTGACATGACAGTACTCACAGTTACGATATATTCAACGGTAGAAGACTTTGAAATGAGTTCGGCTGGTTGATTCTGTTTTGATATTGCAGCATACTTTAGTGGAAACTGAAACACGACAATACCTCAAATTATCAAATATCCTTACTCAATAAAAAAACTGCAAATTACATGTGAATTTTCTGGAAATATTCAGATTTCTTGTCACCTAGAGGTTCAATAATAATTCACTCACACTGAAAACTCAACGATATTGATATTTTGGGACAAGCATGCCTGCACATATAGAAAGCCCTTTCTTACTGTGTTTTAAAAGCATATTATAATTCCTTCCTTACTGAACACGGTCAACTGAGTAACAACCAAGTCAACATTTGAATATCATAGAATAAGTGTACAATGACTTTCTGTTTTAATGACACAAAACTCATTAAATAATAAATCAGTGTATACTCACAGGATTCATGTGAGAGCAAAAATTGCACTCCCAGAGTTTAGCATAATAATCCACCTGACATAAAGGGTTGATAATTGCTCTACATGTGTTCTGGCTGCATAACACTGGGTCATATTCAATTGGGGATAAATCTGAAATATAGTTACACATGTCACATTTCTCTGGTTATGTACTTTTTGCATAAAAATACGTGACACGAGGATGTGTTCAGTTAGGTCCTTAGATCAACTGCTTTCAGCTTGTACAGTTTAATGTAAACTTTATTAAGTAAATGTAATTTTACAATAAATGGGTTAGCAGGATGTAATTCTGTCGGTAATTTCCTACCTGCATGTCAGTAGCATTTCATGTTGGGAGTGAGACTGGAAGGGTGACACTCGGGCAAAATAAGGCACTGGGATGATAGGTTAAGAGAGTAGGGAGAGGGTACTGGATAAAGACGGCATGACATAGCATACAGCTTCTAAAATTCTCTAAAGACATAGGATCAAAACAAAGTGTCATGAACAAATTTTTGGTCCTATAAAAGGGGGGGGGGTTGAAACAGTGTTGTCGTTCTTCCTTCATTTGCCTTTGTAAATGAGAAAAAACATTATTGTATGCAAGATGACCACAAAGCCTTGTATTTAAATAAACCCCCACGTAGTGAACACCATCTTACCACAAACTTGGGGTTATCGTGGTGGTGGTGATTTTCTTACTTGGTCTCTTCTTTAATGGCTGATACAAACAGCTAAGAGGTACAACTAAACGTGTTGTCTCTAGTAATGTATCTGGCCAAGAATTCCAAGAAAATTTAACTCCATCAACATCTTCATTCTGCCGGATGGATTCCTCGTATGTTGTCATCCTTGAGAATAAAACACAAAATAAATTTGAAGAAAATACCTTTGATACTCAGAATAACAAAGGGGATTTTAAAAGACTGTAAGTGAGTAAGATCTTGGAAACAAAAACCAACATCATTCTTCTTTATACTCTACATCGAGTGTTGCTCAAAACGGAAAGAGTTGCAGTACAACACAAACAGAAAGGTACGTTAGAATCAAGTAGGCGCATATAACCTACATTGTTTTATTCAAAAATAGAATGAATAGCCTCAGTTCAGATCATGCAACATACAATTAAAACCAAATCCAAATTGAGTTTTGAAATTATTTTTGCGGCAAAAAAATGCGTATTTAGTATAGATTAATGTAAAAAGGTTTAACTTGGTAGAACCTCGGTATACGGAATATATATATATATATATATATATTGGCGGAGTTCGTTTCTTACCTGTATGTTTATATGCCTAGTTACAACAACAGAATAATGTCAATTAATATTAAAGGTATTCTATGTAAATGAATACTAATTAGAAACTTCGTTATTTTTTAATATAATCACATTCACACTATTCCTTGCACCACACCCTGCCATCAACGGTCCAAACAATTCGCTTCAAATAGACGAACAACGCTACCCGGACTTCCGCGTTCAACGTTTCTACATACAGACTGGAAACATCAAACGCAATTTGCTGGCAATGCTTGATGTTTAAAAAATTGTGAAATGTTTGGAATTTCAGGGGCCCTTAACAAACTCGTGAATAATCTTGAGCTGCCCCTTGACAGAAATAATTGTATAGAATCTTTGCAACTGCTAGACCATGACCTCTGTTGAATGACCACCGTTTTCAAAATCACATCACTGGCCATTCAAAATGATTTGTTAAAGTGCCCTCCATGAGGTGATGCTATGTGACATTCAAGAGCCACCTAATATTGGATGTAACTTTTGACTTTCATTTTGTCGTGAGGTACATTCATGATAGTAACAGGTCTTTCTGCTCAAAATCCTTTATTCCTGTGTTAACAGATTCTTACATTTTGGTTCATATACTACAGACAGAAGGTCTGGGTACAGATTTTAATCACAAAATAAGAAAATTTCAAAGTCACATGCAAAATTAACATGACACAGTGTTCTCAATTCTCTAACAAAAACTGGGGAAATGAAGTAGGTAAAACCTGACATAGGAAATTCTGCAGAAGAGAAGAACAAAACTTTTCTACAAAATTATTGATAACCAAATCAGTCATCCATCAGCTTGTTTCTGAAGTACAGAAACATGAATTTTGCTGCTACTACATAAGTGAGAAATTTTACATACCCAAGTTTAAGTAAGGCTACCTTTCCTGAACAGCATATATAAAAACTGCCTGTGTTTTTTTTTTTTTGCTCTCTCTTCTTCATTAAAACCTTAAAATGAACAGTATTATCACTGATAACTCCAGAGTCTCATTACCATCATATTTACGATCACTTCACATTCAGGCCTGCAAGTAATTCCAAAATTCATTTTTATCCAGGTACAACCACGTTTTCCCAAACTCGGCCATTGTCAATTAACTTCCAACTTAAATTCTCTGTTTTCTTCCTTTCCTACTATTTTCATAGAAATATTGGAAGTAGTAAAGGTCTGCCGTAACTTCAAGAAACAATTTCATATAACAAAACTTATCCATTGCTGATTTCAGTGATACCAGTGGTCTTTAAAACACTCTTTTATAAAGTGATGTCATGTCCTGAAGAAAACAAACTTCTTGGGCATTATCCACAGTCCCCATTGAATTAAAAAGCACCCATTCGAGGACTGGAATCTGTCTCTGTCCTCAGGCAGAACCTACTCTGCTGGAGTGTGTCTGTCTCTTGGGTTGTTGCACCGTATACAGTGATACAAGTTTACCTAGTTTTCAGGTGTGCTTGCTGCCTCCATCATCAGGGTGACGTCTACCCAACTACACACAGCACCAACACAGAAGAAAAGCATTCTCTTATTTGCCACCATGGGAACTTGAAGTCTCACTGTTGTGAAAATAGACACAACTGTCTCCACTTTGCATGATGGGTAATGTCCAAGAAGTTTGTTTATTTTAATGAAATACCATTGTTGTATATTGGTGTTAAGCATAAACTGGTTAAGCAGAAACAAGAAATGTGACATAATTCAGTTGAAGAAAACTTACCAGTCAAAAAAGGAAACGGGAGGATAACACAAAAGGACATTTTACAGAAGCACATTTTAAGTGATACAGATTGAACTGGATACTTAACTAAATCTATTCCTAAGGGGACATAAGAATTTATTACATAAATCTGTTGGTTAATTATAAGCTACGATCGTGCTTTAGTTCAGGCCATTACTCTCCATCTTCTCACTGCGCAGACTTGAATTCAGTTTGTGGGCAGTCGATGTCAGATTTGCAGTAGATGGGGCAAGTTTCACCTTGAGTTATTTAAATTTTCTCTGTGAATTGTAAGTGTATTCTCATCATCAGCAGCTGACACCACAGGCATGTTTCAGTCCTCAGCATCAAGGGATGCCTCACCCGATTCATAGCGTCCCTGCAACTGGGTATCGAACAACTGACAGGTGCTGTCCTCCTAGCTTAACTATCTGCCCAGCTATGATTAACAGCAAACAAGTCCTTTTAGCATTACATGGTAGACAAAATAATAAATCTACATATCTTGCAGATATCATAAGTGGTAGGTTCATGCACGGCCTGGTGAAAGTTTATAAAGCTTTGTGCCCACAGTGCATTCTGAGAGAACCAGTTTCTGTCTTCACACAGCGTGCTGCTAATCATCAAAGGTTAGACAGGTGTGGAAGTCTGAACAGGGCACTGGCAAATGTAAAAACTCCGAGATGGAAGAGGACACTTTAAAAGATAATATATCAGGTGGAGCTGCTGCCTCTCTGAGTGCCTCATCCTGTCTAGTTGCAGAAGGACCAGGAATATAACAGTAAGGAACTGACAAAGAAACTAACACGGGATGGCCTTGGGTCATCTTCTATTTTCTGGGTTGCCCACACTATGGGTGGGCTACTTATCAAATCACTCTTAACCAGAGGTAAACTGGTTTCAAGATAACTAGTGATGAGCACCACTTGCTTTTAACTCTTTAGGAGTTACAACCATCAGAAGAATACAGGCTTTTACAGAAAATGTCATAACTTATAAATCTATTCTCATACCTGAATTACTTAGACTTCAATGGCCATATGTGTCTTCCAACTCGCTGTATATTGTAGAAGGATATGTTTCAAATCCTGGAGTGTAACTGGCAGCCTGTAGCATGGAATTTAAATCCTACATTCTTGTTCAGTGTAGGTTCATGCCATAAGTCTATAGGAGTGTCTAGAAAACATTCTAGGATTATTCATGCTGACAAAAACAGCAGCTTCTTATCAATGTTTTTCAAACATAACCTTTCTTTCATTCAACTCCCCATACACTTTAAAGGCATTCTTTCTGAATTTAAACCTTGTTATATACAGAATCATCACTGATAAATCTGGGCTGTTACCACCATCATTGTTACACTTTGTTAATAATTAATGTTTGCAAGTAAATCTATATTGTGTTATGCAGACCTAACCATCATTTTCCACCCTTTATTGACAGCTAGTAAACTAACAAGAAGTTCAGATATTACTGAATCACCACTAGCCAATACCCACGATAAATCTCTTTTATATTCTATACCAATTCAATTATTGAATTGAATAGGGCAGAAATTCAGCACAAAAAGCCTCATACATAATATATAGTTAGGTTAGAAAATTTCTATCAAACCAATCAATCAACCAAAAATAATTTAAGCTTTTATTTATTCTTTTCCAAATCCCCTTGATGCTACTTTTGCAATTAAACTTTAATCACCCACCAAGTAATATCAAATAAGGCCACAAGAGTAGTGTGAATAATTAGTAAACCACTTCAGTATTAACTGTTTTACTAAAGCACTTGTCAAGGTTATGTATTACAGGCTAACTATCAAATGAATACTATTCAAAAATTGAGGCCAGAACAGTTTGATTTCAAGAGATAGTGACTGGAAATGTTGCCTTCATGGTGAAAGCAATCAATAATTATTCATTTTGCCCACAAATATATCCACTAGTTTCAAATTATTCCTACAGCAAACAGCTAGCATCATCACTTTAATTCTAATTTAGGGAAACATAATATTAATTCAACATATTTTATATAAATTAATTACCGAAATTGTTTCAAATCATGTTTTTACCCGTATTACGCACGTATTGAACACAGCACTTGTCGTGGATTACAAGTGAAGTAGCCATTATGCAAGTACATACACATGTTTTATTAAAAAATATCTTGGATCGTTCACCTCTGCTTAAGCACGTGAACGTGAGGCCTGCAGTCAAGCTAGTCTGCTTTGGCTCTCTGGAGCTGTTACGCCACGGATTTATTGTCTTGGGTACAGAAAAGAAAGATGGATCAGGTTTTAGTTCAGAGATGGCGTGCGTTGGTCTCTTAGCTGCCAAGCCCCAACATCACTCACGTGATGCTTTAGCTTTGCTGTAATTGGTGGACGTCACAAGAGAATTTAGCGAACGAAAATTCATTCTAGAACCAGGGATTTTTGATTCTGTTTCTGGAGATTTTAACCGCATTTCCCTTTTTAAGGTAACATTAATCATTCAGTTATAACTGGACAATAAATTAATTGTAGAAAAATGGAAGGTTTCGTGTTAAATGAAAGTAGAGTAGAGTTTATTTACATTCCATAGATCCTTCTTAGGACTCAACCAAAGGATGTAGAACATGTAATTTCATACAATATACATACACTTCAGAACTTTCAACACAAGTACAAGAACGTATTTCACATATCAATGTACATAAATTTCAGATTCTGCAATACAAGTACGAAAAATGTAAAGATCCTACAAGACAAGGGAATTTACGCCTTTGGCACAGTGAAGAAACAAAGATAGGGATGCCAAAAGATTTCAAGAATGAGACACACATGAAAAGAGGCAAATATGATGTTAGGAGCAACAGCTGTGGCATTACTGCAACGCTGTGGAAAGACAAAAGGCATTCTGTTTCTGTCAAACTTTCATGATCCACAAGATGTTAACACTGTGGCAAGAAAGAATAAAGATGGGACCTCTGAGAACATTTCATGTCCAGAAATTGTGAAACAATACAATGCAAACATGAGATTTGTGGACAAAGCTGACATGCTGAAGTCTCTGTATGAAATAGACAGAAAGAGTCAAAAGTGGTGGTTGCGGATCTTCTGGCATTTCCTTGATGTGTCAGTTGTCAACGCCTTCATTCTATACAAGAAAAGGAGTCTAGAAGCAAGAACACTGACATTGAGGACTCTGTTTGAATGGAACCAAGAACTGATTTAATGAATATAATTTCAAAACACAATTTGGATTTAGTTTTACTTTTATGCATTAAAATTTGGTATGATTTTGTATGTTGCATGATCTGAACTGAGGCTATTCATTCTATTTTTCGATAAAACAATGTAGGCTATATGCTCCTACTTCATTCTAACCTACCATTGTTTGTCTTGTACTGCAACTGTTTCCTCTATGCAATAGACTTTAACGCTTTGGACTTCCTGCATTCCTTGTAAGACTCAACAATACAGTCGCGAACAGTTGCAAGAAAATCGTATACTTAAAACCTGGAGAAACTAAGAACAAAATTAGTAACTGGCTTCTATTCAGATTTTGGTTGTTTGTGTTGTACTGTGACTCTTTCCTCTTTAAACCAAGTATAAAGAAGAATGATGTTGGTTTTTGTTTCTCAAATCTTATTCACTTCCATCCATCCAATGGCTCTATAGCCCATATCAGGCCTTGGCCTCCTCAATTTTCTGCCTCCATAAAAAGCTATTATTTGCAGCCATTTTCCATTCCAATCCACTCCGAGGCTTCTCATACATATTTTAACTACATGGACATTAAAGGTGATGCAACTGGAATATAAAACACATTGTAGGCCTGTAAAATACGGTTGTCGGCCACACACCCAACCAGAACCGATGGAGCGGTTTCAGACACCTTTCGTCTGGCCCCTAAGCATCTTATCATAGTACTGAAATGGAAGAAATGTGGGAGTTTTAAGAGAAATATTATTGTTTACATGAAATAATGGTATAACCTCAATGACTGGATCATTATTTTAAGAGGGATTAACTTGCACAGAATAAGCAATACATTTACTAATTTAAATATTTTCTTCATTGACATGATGTTATTTGAGTATAATATTCAAAGTTGATACTGGTAATTTGGTTTGTTGAGTCCCAAGACTTGTCACTATTCCATAGTATGTTGAGTTTTTCGTGGAAATGGTTTTTCTTTCCTGTTGTGTTGCTGTTGTTCCTTATCAGACACACACAGCTTAAAATAAGACAATTGCATTGCCTGTGGCTTTACACAGTATAGCAACTCTGAAGATCAATATTGTCTGTTGAAAATACATGCACACTCTTAAATTTACATAAATTCATTATATTATCTTACATGCATCTGGACACACATGATATTAAGTGGTAACACTGTGGTTCAGAAGAGTCACAATTTTTGAAGCAGAGAATGGTTTTGTATGATAAAATGTGTGTGGAAAACGTTTATTGTTTCAGAAAGGGATTTCTTTTGAATTATTTTGTTACAAATAAGGAATATTATTTAAGTATAAGATGATTGATTATTATATCATTACATGCTGTTCTGGTTGAGTAGTATAGTACTGTTATTTTGTTTCTAGGAAGCAGGAGGTATGTGGTGGCTTTCGTGGAAGGAAGAGAAACCTATCCTGCACCAGGTGTCTTTCCACCAGTAATAGCACCACAGGAAGCGGTGACGATTATGATACCTGCCCAAGGTAAGTGGATCATGTTTCAAATTTTACTATAGGGGCTTTTGGTTGAGGTATTGTATGTTCTGGACCTGTGTAGAGGCAGGTTAGAATATTTGCACAGTTACCCCTGGGAGTCATAGGAGGCAAGGAAAAAGGAACCTGGTGCCTAGCAGTATAACTGGGCCACCCTGTAACTGGGGGACATAAATACAGAGACCTGGTCCTCCAGGTTGGGAATTGGGTGGAAGGCTTAAGACCTTACTCTGTGAAAAAACGTCTTGCGAAATCTAAAGAAGTGAAAACCGGGTGGTCTAGCTCATGACGACCTGGCAGACAAAATAAGGACTTGAAACTGGAAAAGCATAGCCAGGAATACACAAATCTGGCCGAATCTTCTAAGGAAGGCTGTGGCTCAAAAAGGGTTTTTGCCAATGACGACAATGGCATCGCCATCTTCTGATTTACTGTTTGAGTATTTGTGTTTTTAACAAGTCTTCAGCTGTGCAGGTTATGTAGAATTGAATGGTAGGATGAATTGGGAAGGATGTGAAAGGTATAGTTATGGTATACTTTCAGATAATGTCCCAGCATTTGCCCAGAGGGATCTGCTGCATCACCAACAGTTGGAAGTAAAATGTGTTTCTGTTTTTCTTCATAACTGATTTCTTAAATAATGTTGAGGCAGCTTGTGCTGCCCAGTTGTTACTTCTACATGAAGCATGCCATCTTCTTGGATAGTTCCTGTACCTCCTAAGTGGAGCATAGGGCCTCCTTTCGGAGGTTTCATTGTCTTTAAAGCGTGCATTTAAGAGAAGTGAGTGACTAGCCCACTGACTCCTGACTATAAATAAGGGTTGTTACAGTTTAGATGACAACTAAGAAAGTTAGTAAAAGGAGGAATATTAGTACAAAGCGATGTCACACTCCAGCTGTGCTATAACCCCCACCACATTGACTCTTGCGAACTGGTTATATTCTTCAAAATTATAACCAATTCCGGCTGGAGTGTGACATCGCTATGGAGTACTAATATTCCTCCTTTTACTAACTTTCTATTTGACAGGAGCCACAACTGAACAGTCATGTGTAAGTATAGCTTAGTAATGTTGAAAGGATATTGCAGCACTTGGAGATCAGTGTTTTATTATATTGAAGATCAAGTGTGCATTGTTTTAAGTTACCTAGAACACTGTCATCTTGTCAAGTTGGCAACATTTTGTTAGCTCTTTCCTGTGGCAAGTCCAGTTGAGTGGGTAACTTTGAAGTCATTCAGGATTTCTATTAGTTCTTACATCCTAACAACGCAAAGTAAAGCTGTCTGACTATAGGCCATTTAGGTGCTTGGGGAAGAGAGGTGGTATAGCTCCTACTTATTCTTAACCTCTGTACTAGGTAGGGGTGAGTGGTCAGTGTCACACTCCAGCTGTGCTATACCCCTGGAAATGACTAGGGTACCCATTGGACAAGAGGCTGGGTGGGTGCCAGAGCTGGTCTCGATGCAGAGGCTAAAGGAAAAATCCTCTGCCCCTGTTGGGGTTATCCAGTCTGTAGTCAGTCATTATACTTACTAGCTAGTGTAACAATGTAGTTTGAAAGCATAATTTATAAAAAGCTTATTTCAGTATTATTCTCCCAATCTGTCCACAGTCTTCCAATGGCCACTGTCTAAGAGGTGTCCCCACAACATTTCTCTGTACTTTCTTTGTCTGCTTGTACCCTAGCTAAAGCCTAGCACATTGTAACATATTCTATTTAACTATCAATATGAGGCAGGCTGTAAATCACAATTTCTTCTTATGTAATATCCTCCATTCCCACTTTATTGTAATTGATTTTATTTATAAAACTTATTTTATAGATTTCTTCAAAATACTGGTTGTCCAACTTTGTTTATATGGCATATATGTGGGGATGAAAATGGCCATCTTCTTGGTTGTAGTACCATGTAATCTGGTAGAAATTTACTAATTTTTCAGGGATCCTTGCTGCCTCCATCATCAGGGCAATTGCCCAGGAGACAGCCATTGTCATACTCATTGCTATGAGAACCTCAGATTCTACTGCCTTGTCTATTTTTGTGATACTTTTTGTTTGCTTTATTTAAAGAATGTTTGATTTAGAATGTTCTACATGTGTAGATTCTGCAGACCTGCATCTTGATTGGTTTGAGAATAACTGTCTCTGTGGTTTGTGGGTGTGTTTGGTAGGATATGCAGTGCGTGACAATACAAATCTGGAACAGATTTCGTGTCCAGCCCTCAAATGAGGTGACCATAAGAGATGTAAGTGTAAAGCAATATATATCTGGTTGGATGATCGTTCACCTGTACTTAGGCATGGGAACGTGAGGCCAGCTAGTCAGCTTTCGCTCTCTGGAGCTGTTATGCAACAGATTATTATTGTTATTGTTGTTGTTCACAAATATATGCCATCCTCATCTTCCTCCTGATGAACTGCCTGTTAACTATTAAAACCAACCCTCATGAGCAGATTCCTTCTTGATCAGTTAATGGTCAGGAAGTTAGTTAATAAGCTCTCTGTCCTTTAAATAGAACTTTGAAGTTCATTACCAAATGCACAAGAGCTCACAAGTGGACTCTGCACCACTTTTTATCTGTTTTCTTTTCATTGGTGTTATAATAATTTTATTCAACCGTAATTTGAGAATATGAAATTTGACAGTTTTATCTTTCCCTTTGTGATGAAAAAAGAATTAACTCTTGGTTACTGCCACTA
>NW_019061000.1:6467-29440 GCF_000696155.1 Zootermopsis nevadensis
GTGTTGATTTCATCTACAATGAGCTGTACAAGAGCTATATCAAAAATGTTTTTGAATGAACTCACGACATCCAGTCCAGCAGTGTCGAACTGGTTACCATATACATTACAAAATGTTTCTCGTGAAGCAGGAAATGAGTCAATATTTTCCCACACAAACTTACTGGACACCCCTCCCAATCCTACTTGTAGCATTTCTTCCTGTCTTTCGTCACTGCCATTATCATTCTCACTATCACTAATCATGTGAGTTCCAGGAGTCACAAACTGTGTTTAATCAATGTCAAATACACTATTATCGTCCGAACTATATTCACTTGTAATTTCATCTTCTAAAACTTCATTTAAAACTTGTATTTGCTCAAGCTCCGTGAGCGCACGACTTGTTGAAGGGCGAGCCATGATAACTATGAGGTCACGCATTTATATTTAGACTGGCAGGCACAGCTGGAGGAAATGCAACGTTGCTGCTACATGAACAGAGTGAGCATTCTTTTCACAACAGGCCAGTGCAAACCTCATCGCCCAGGTGTTATTCGTTCCATACTTATGGGCTGTAGAAATTAGGCTTACAGCCGGACGTAGTGTGTACGTCAAACCGCAGATGGGAAGTTAAATGCCAGACGTACATCTACGTCAAACCACAGAAAGTTACAAATTGTTAAAAAAACTTGCTGTTCACAGGGAACATGGATATCCAATCTGCTTCCAAATGCTGAGACTCACTCAAATATCATCTGGTGGTTGATTTCTCTGCTTCAAAAGGCATAGCTCATGACAGTATCTCATGCGTCAAAACCGCACGGCTCCACCAATCAGATACCTGCAACAATTCAAATTGGGACAATGGCTGAAATCAGTCATTTTCATTTCTTCACACCTTCCCTCACAGACACTCACAATGGCCTCCAGAAACAGAAAAATTAAGAATATAAGCAAAGAGAGTCGCTTATTTCTTGCATCCGATTTTAACTTAAACTTTGCTAAGAACAAACAGTTGCTTTCTTCATAAATCAAGATAACATAGGTATTGTAGCCAGACATAATCTATGCTGTGTTTTCTATGGTTTTCCTTGTAGATTTCTTGTTCCTAACTTAAAAGTCACTTCATTTTTTTTTTCAATTAATATTACAAACTCATTCTGTATTTACATTTGTCATTGATGACTTCAGCAAATGTGTCCACATTATTAACAAATATATTGAAAACCTGATCCCAGATTCTTCAATATGGACGGACAGACAGCCAACAGGAGTATTTTTGTGAATTTCAGTTGTTGACATGCCTATGATTGATGAGTCTGGTATGTACTTATTTCACTGCTGCAAGCTTAATTACACTTCTTATCAGAAGAAATTGTTGCAAATTTTGTCGTGTAGTTTAGTAGAAGAGGTGAATGTCACACTATAATAATAATAATCCGTGGAGTAACAGCCCTCTGAGAGCCAAAGCCAACTAGCTGGCTGCTGGCCTCACATTCACATGCCTAAGCAGAGGTGAACGATCATCCAACCAGATATAGGATGACGTGTGGTCAGCACAACAAACCCCCAGCCATTGGTAGTTTTCATGACCAGATTACGCTACCCATTGTAGCTCTCCAATTTCCTCACGATGCTGGGTTGGCACCGGTCGAAAATCCCATGAGAAATTTCTTTCCCCGAGGCTCGAAACAGAATGTCACACTATATTTAACATTTAATTTTCAGTCTGTCTTAGATGTTAATAACTTCCTTTATGTTTTGAAGAATAATGGAGCCAACATAAACAATTATAGCAAATTTTTCTTGCAACAGCAGACAAACAGATGAAATAAGAAGTGTTATTGAGCACTTCAGTGTATCTCCAGTGCTTGTGTTTTAAAATCTACTTTCTTACAAACATGCATTAGCTATTCCACCAGATACCAGGCAGGTGACTGCACCAGACTCAGAAACCACTGGTGGTTCAGTTACATGAAACTATAATATCATTAATTTTACATCCTCCTGGAATGGGATAATTACCATGCTGTGCCCTGTCCCCTCATTGCTTCTGGGACCAAATACTGTGGTGTATCCCAGCAGGACTATGTTAGTTTATCCTGCTGACAAAATATGATATTACACGAGTTACATGGGACAGGACTTGAGCAAGAGATGCTACTCACTAGCTGCAGTACTGATGATTGCTAACACTTAAGATTGCCACAGGAAGCAGCACAGAGCCAGTTCAGTTTATCACCTACCCTCACAATCTGTATCTGTATCATCGAGCTTAATGTGTATTCCTGCCTGTCTCCTCCTTGGTCATAGTCATTATGTCCTTGAAAGCATTCATGAAGCTGAACATTGTCACTGAGGATCTTGAACTACGCCCCCTGTACTCAATCATGAATCATTCATAACATTACGCACAGGATTAGTTATAAAATATCAGGGTAATAATTAAGAATTGGTAACACTTCGCTTCTGCCAGACCACTGTTCAGCAAAGACGCTTAAGAACGCGGTCAGCCACCACAAAAAACATTTTTTGATTACCTTTATTTTTTTGCTTTATGAACATTTATTTATAATGTCTCAATCTTAGACATATTCTTCATGAAGACAACATAGAGAATTTTGTAATAATTTCTGCTCTACGTTTGATTATTTGACGAAGGTCTGCAAAACAAATAACGCGGAATTCCACCGAACAAAGAAATTCTGCCATGTGCCTGGGGTAAAACCCAACCTATACAAATCCCATGAAGATAAAGCCGAAGTTTTTACTTAACAGATGCATTTATTCATTCACAGTATTTTGTATGGTAATTTTAAGTACTTTAATGTAAAACTACAAATATTATACTATGAGCTTTCATTTATTACGTACAAAAAATATGATAGCTCAAATCACGTGGGGAACTCACAGCATGTTACCCAGATAAAATTACCCACAGAATCTGCTTGATAGAGCATAAGCAGGGGCTAAAACAAGACTATGCCGCCATACTGCCTGGTAACTGGACAATGCAGCACCAGAAAGTGTCATTACCTCAGCCGTGGCTAACGTCACACATTTATTCCCGCCTGAGCCCTGTATGTTACAATACTGTAGATTCAGAAGTATAGACATACATATTTGTACTTTCAAAAGTTATCATTTATATTAATAATAACGAACACTAAGTTACACTTACCATGCAATCTGTTAAAACTCAGAAGACATGCGCCTATAACGCAAAATATCGTTTATTCACTATTCAGACACCTGACGCGGCTTGTAACCCGAGTCTTGCATCAACTGTAGACTGTTTGCGTGTCGTCACCACAGATGTCAATGCGATCAGTGCGCGCTCAATTCAAATCGTTTGAAAGATAATCAGGGTGGCAACATTGCCTCAGGTGGTGTGATCCCCCACCCCACCACACTACTCACACTAACACTACAGAAATTTTCTACGGGAGAAACAACATGTCCGAATGCACCTTTAACACACAGGCATAATTACAACAAATCAGACTAAACCAACATGGACCAACTGGCGACCCACGAAAGTATTTGTTATTTTGTGAATAGTTATTGCAAACCCATTTCTTCTAAGTTGATATTCCATCACTCATAAAAGAATATTCTGCCAGTGCTCTCACTAAAGCTATTGACTTTAAAAGCATATAATGTACGTTCTACTGGTACAAATTGATATTGTATCTGATACAAGCTATTAAAGTAGCAGAGTTCAAATAATTTGTGAAAAATTTCCAGGTAAAAATTGTGACAGATATAAGCTGTTGCAGAAGCAAATTTAAAATAATATACATATCTATAGTACTTTGTGCACATTTGAATACAATTTATATTTCAGCATATGCAATAGTAATTTGTCATTTCTGAATAAGTATTATTAAAGATAATGACAATGCAAAAACAGTGACAGAAGGGATTTCTTGGCCCTTTGGGTCAAACAGGAAAACTATTCTGGCCCAAGTGAGGAAAAAAGTTGGACCACCCTGCACTAAACCATACAATTTGCCCAATGAACAACAGTGTTTATTATAATCAAGGAGGCACCTACACCTCAAATGGCTTTCTCCTTGGGGCAACACGGAGGTTTCCTCCGGGGGCTTCCCCGGTTTCTCCGCGGCATCCCAACAATTACTCCATTCACACACAGAAGAAGGCAATGGCAAACCACTTCTGGATCATCTGCCAAGAACGAATATGAACAGGTCCCAGTCCGAGAAAAGGATGGAAGGATCCTGTTCATATGTACCTGTCGTCAGACAGAACACTGAATAGAAAACAAGCATTTCACATAAGATTGGAACCTACGGTGAAATATTGGTAATATTAATTTCTCCATCCAACTACTTACAACTGGGTTATTTCAACTTGGCTACTTCCAACACATGCAACCTGTAGTTTGCCAGCTAATTGCAAGTTCATTTGTTTCTCACTCACGTAATAATCCTGAGTGAATTATGTTATCCATCACGGTTCAAACCAAGGAACATGCATTTATAATTTTGAACCCTGACCTTTTCCAGTTTGCCATCCCCTTTAAGCGATTGCGACAATTCCCTTTTCTTGAAAAACGTGCGATAAAAAGTGACTTCTCTGCTATCCGACATGTGAGATATTTTAAAGGACGGGAAGCAGAAACTTCTTTTTACAGGTGACAATGCTCAAAATTCTTAGCCAGGACAGAAGCATATGAAATGCCGAAAAACCTATGACCCATCATGAAAATTTTACGCTCATGTAAATATGGTGCCTGGTTTATGTGCTGGCCAGCTTAATCATGCAGATGTTTAACGATGTTTTGTTATAAGGCGACAGCTGAAACGCGAAAGCAACGCAGAACATGGACCGCACGTAATACAGGAAAATGTCCCTCACTCTACACTAGATTTCAATTCCTCAGTCTCTTGTTAGGGGCAACACTGAACCAATCCCTAGAAAGAAGGTACAGCTGCAAAAGATAATTAAAATAAACTTTTAACAACGCAGACAAATTTAGCCGAAGGCTTGGTACTGCACACTGTCATGAAAACCTTTTTTCACAAATGTAATTACATTGCCATGTGGTTCAACCAAGTGGCCATTGTTGATTCTGTCTGCTTCAACAGCCAAAAATTTGCGAGAAGAGAATTCCTAGCTTTAAAACAATATGGGGTAAGAAAAGTTTTATTTAAACATCATTAGAATACAGACATTATCTTATCCAAGCGGCGACCTTCTAAGGAACTTGGAGCAGTAATGTCGGTTGAAAGAGAGAGTATTTATTCACGGATGAAGTGTTACATTACATTACATTACGAAAACACAGACCTACAAGAGGAACACCAAATGTATGAA
This sequence comes from Zootermopsis nevadensis, assembly GCF_000696155.1. Next base: position 11,789 of record NW_019061000.1, read on the forward strand.
ATCCACTGTTGGACTTACAAGATGGCGCAACAGTGGATATCCACATTCTGCATTTGCGTGACGATAGAAAAAAATTTGATTAAGATGATGACAAGATGATGCAACCTCATTTGCAATGGATGGAAAGTGAAAAAACACACAGGTGACAGGTGGCTAAAGACGGAATGGGACTCCCCACATAAACGAGGACTTCTTCTACTGTAAATGAAGTTTAGAACTTTTCAAAGCAGGGACAAACATTGACATACCCCACACAAAAACTGTGACTAGGATGATAATGATATGATAAAACTTACATTAAAAGGGGTGTCCAAGTTGGGACGGTCAGTTCACCAGTGACACACGTGGCAGAGGACAGAATGCGGCACCTTGCATCTACAAGGACTCAAATCCATAGGGCATTTTCATGTTAATCACTCAGAACTTGTGCACTGCTGTGTGAATTTGAGGTGCAATCAGTTTATGATATATTCTGGATGTGAAAATGTCAAAGTTGCAAAATGTCACTGACATAAAATGTTGCCAACAACGATTCATCAGGTTCACAGAGAAGATCCCCAGATTGTAATACCATGCTAAAATGACAGCCTAGATTCAACGAGGAAAGAAACCGTTCACGGAAAATGACTGTGCTGAAAGACATTTAACTCCTCTTATGCCCCCACTCCCAAAAAAGAGAAATTTAACCAGTTGGGCAACCAATATGTAAAAAAAACTGCTGTGCTTACTTCCACTCATGAATCCATCCTGTCTTACTTTCAGTCTGGTAGCCTCTCTATAATCCTTGTTAGGTGTTCTCTCGCAAGTTGCTTGATGCCATTGGTGCATACTGCGGTGACCAGCAAAATCAATGCTTCTGCCATAAACATTTTCCGGAGTCTTATTATGTGACTCGGATGCACTGCTCAGTGTTGATTACTCCTTCTTGATTACCACGTTTTTGTAATCAATTTCACTTTGTTTATTTTTGTCTTCTTTCACTCTTCTTTTCTCCTTATGTGATTTCATTTCTTCCTTTAAATATTTCACTACATGAACTAGTGTCACCACTCTCACCATTCTTCATTTTCCTGTTCTTTGATTTGCTCCTCTTCTTCTTCTTCTTCTTGAAGAGTTTGTCAAGTTTCCTAAGAACAGAGAAATTAATTTAATATAACTTTCACAGAAAGTATATGAAATTTATATATAAAGTTTCTTTTAATACTGTACAAAAATTGTGGCAAAACATCAGAACAAAGTGGAAAGTAAACTGTACAACTTAACAGCATTCTGCACATTGTAACCAAAGAGTCATTCCATGGCTGCTATAACTCAAGTACAACAGCAAAATACTGTGCCCAGTATCACACACAGTTTGAGGACACAGGCTGTTCCTCACTTGGATACTTGTATCTCCAAGACTAGTAAGAGTATGTCTACAAAATCTGGTTCATATGTAATGCATAAAAGAACACACTTAATTGTATAATCAACTATCTCATTTCCAGAACTGTTCAAATATATTAAAAAGTACACTTTGTAAATCTGTAAAAGAATAGCAGAGCCCAGGGCAGAATGGAGAACTTAATCTTCTGAGGCAATAACAAAGACAAAAACACATGGAGAAACCTCTTGTAGAATTATTGTCTATTTGAAATTTATAACGAGGTATTAATTTAGTTGTAAGAGTTACAGTTTTTTAAAAATATTAGTTTTTTTACAATAATGTAACTTTCCCCATTTTGCCCCGTGCCCGGGACAAGACGTGATATGATTCATATACGTTTGAAAAAGTTGTAAGAAGACACAGATTGTGTAACAATTATGACGTAGGATATAAAAATGTTAAAATATACAATGTAAATTGTAAAAATAGTCTCCAGAAATGTCCAAACTTTACACATTTTAATTCTACTTAGGCCTAAATCAGATTGCACACGTGTGCACCTCTTCATCATAAACACTATCAACAACTGCACATGAGTTATGGGCCCATTTCAAGCAAGACGAACACCGGATCCACCCTTCAATAGACTGCGAATAAACATCGCCACAATACAGGCACTCGTCATCTTGATCGTTTTCTCTACTTTCAATAAGGGCAAAACGGGTTACCCCGTCCTGCACCGAGTATGCTTTTTCAGGTTAGGATTGTCCCATCAAAAATTACACCATGAAAATAAATAAAAATGTTGTGTTTGAGACTTTCAAGAAAACACTTTGTACTATGCAACATTCAACAAAGTGGATATGAATAATCAATAGGTCTTACCTTCACTGGAAGTTGAGAAAAGTTTCTAAAATGTAGGAGAAAAATAAACCACGGGCTATTAAAACAAAAACTGTAACCGTAAAATGGCGCTGACTGAATAACGTGATCTTTACTGTATGCTAATAAAATTTCACCTGGTCCCGATAGATGGCAACGCATTTCAGGCGAAATGAAGTCGATACCACGTATTGCGCCGTGGCCCCGTCCAGCCAACGGTTCCCCGTCATAAAACATCTAGTTATGTAACAAATTTTTAGTAAACAATAACTCTATTAAAATGTGAAGAGTTAACAGTCGCTGTCTTCCTCACATACCTTGAACATTCCTGTTAATTTTTTCCAACCCGTCTCAGACGTGCACATTCGAAAGAAAAATTTCTGTATGAAGCCAGGAAAGACTCAGAGGACAGGATGACAAATATAAATTTCTTCCCATGGTCGATAATACTTGTGGTTCTCGTCTTTTGTACCTACATTAACGGTGCATGGCCCAATTTGACATTATGAAGATGTTGCATTGGGAGCGATGAGTAACTGCCTGTATAATGGTAATAAGGACTTTGAACATAACAAGCACATTTTATGCTTTGCAGAAGATTTAGTATGTCAAGACACTGGATAGTAAAATGAGAGACATATTGTACTTAAAATATGCAGCTGTTTCACAATACAAGAAAAATAAAAATGTTACCAATTGTGTAAATCATAACAAAGTTGGAATTGCTGCAGAGTGGTAATTCTTTGCTGTCAACCAAGGCAAAAGACCTTGTAATGCTGTACGTAGAAAGCAGTCCCGCTACATCCATATACGTCTCTTGGGGGGAGACGGGGTAGAGCTAGTACTCATACTTGACCTCGGCACTAGATGATGGTGAATAGTCAGCATCATGCCCTGGTTACTCTTTAACTCCAGGACAGGAAATCAGGTACCCATTGGATAGGAGGCTGGGTGGGCCCCAGAGATGGTCTGGACGCAGAGGCTAGAGGAAAAGTCCTCTGCCCCCTTCGTGGATCAAACCCTAGTCGTCCAGCTCGTAGCTAGTCATTATACTGACTCAGTTATCCCAGTAGGTGGCACAACAAAATGACAGGCAGCCAGAGAAAGCCCCCAGTGTCCTAATGACAAGCAAATACTGACAGCCAGACTGCTATGAATTTGCACAAAAAGACATGAATGCAATAAAACACATGAGTCTTGATAGATGTCACGTAAACAGGGCTACAGGAACATTTCAGTAATTGCACATTAGTATAGCCTCCATGGAAAGCCACAGAAGAGCATTACTGAAGAAACTGATGGTCACTAGATGATTAAATGCTAGCACATTCGTGCAACTATTAAGAAAATTCTATATAAGCCATAATACTCTTACCTAAGTAGCCTTCGTTTCTGCTTCATTGATAATGACTTCAGGAATTCTACTTCAGACATTTCTGATTCCTCATCTTCATCTTCACTTGGAATAAGGTCTTCCAAAGAAACACCACATGCACTTGTAGCATCTTTATTTTAGTCATGTAATGTCAACACAATAATAATCTGGATGCATCAGGATTATTTATTACACATGTACTGATGCTTTTATCCCGGAATGAATATCTGTCACAATCATATCAGCTTACATTTCTCCAGTGCATTTTATTGCACTGAGATGTTGAGTTTCTTAATCTACAGAGCTTAGGTTTCTTGCTCCGCGCTAATTCAAAATGTGCTAAAATTCACAAAACTCAGAACAAGCTATTAACAAAACATTTTAATTGCTTATCTTACCAGATTTCTAGAGAATCTTGTCTACTGTGGAATACTAAGAGGACTCCTTGCCATAGCAAGACTGTCCTCTCTCATTTGTTGGGCAACAATCATTCGATCCAATGAATCACCTGCCTGGTCAGAACTTCATGCCTGATTATACATTGGGCATTCCTTATCCGCAAACTGAAACAGTCTTAATTGTCCCAGCAATACAGACACAAGCTTCCTTATTACATACTGCAATATACCTCTCTAACCTATTTCTCTCTTACACAAGCAAGCTGTTCTTTCGATAGTCTACAAAACAGTTCAAACAGACTCCAACACCACACTATTCACAACACTTCATTGCGTCCCTCACACACACTCAGAGCACAGCAATTTTTTCTGATCAAGCCTTCTACACAACAGCATTCCTACAATGGCCAATTTGTTTCCTAAATTTATTTTACCAGACTAATGGGCTGAGATGGCAAGCCTGGCAAAGTTTAGACCAGAACATCAAAAACTGCAGTAATTTTTTTTGCTCATATCTACTGGTATGACAGGTGACTCTGTAACTGTCTCAGTATTCAGACATCTGCATTATAAATTTCACTGTGGAAGAAATTGTTTCATAGATGGCTCTTCTACAGAATTACAGATGTCTTGGCCTGACAGACACCATCCTCAAAGCTCTGGAAGGCCATGGTATGGATACTCTTATCATCAGTGAAATGCAGAAACTTACAAATCAACTCTAGACACCATCTTGTAATGACATTGCCATAGCATATTGCAAGTAACCCAGTATAATAGACAGTTCCTCCTCTATCATAAACTTTCATGACCTAACAATTGATCTACACAGAATCAGGTGTCCCACTCAATGATGTCTCCTCACATGATCAGCCACGTGAGTTGTGATCAAAACTCAATTCTCATGAGCAAGACTTTGCTGAAATAGGTTGCAATGAGAACTTCACATCTTATACAGGTAACACACCAATCCCAAAAATATTCAACACAATGACTGGCTTATATTACAGTCATTATGGCAAGGTCCACAATGATCAGTCTGAAGATCACTGCCATATCCATTACATCAGTTTTCTGAAATCAAAATTCACCTGTGAAAATCATCAACATTTATCTTATCATTCTAATCAGTGTTATGATCATCCAGCACGCAAATCACCATTTGGTCAACAATTCCATTTTTCGTATTATGTTTTCTGAATCTACTACCAGTCCATTACTCAAAATCGTGACAGGCAGAGAATCAGGTATGGACAGGCCCTTATTGTTCTTTCCTAATTCCAGAGCATAAAGAACACCAAACAAGCAGTCATTATGGAGGACCCCAAAGTGGTGTGATGGTCACACACCATGTGGTCAGGTGTTAGCGAGGATGGACATAGGTAGGATTGACGAATGGCGCAAGTTATAGAGTTGGTGCTGCTGTTACTGGCCCTCAGTGGCATCCTGTGTACCTTGGAGACGCTAGGCTATTACTGTAACTTCCTACCATCGTGTTGTCAAACTGCATCTCGCGGCCCTGGTTGACTGAGTGTGATACCAACAAAGCATAGCACCGCTAGAGGTCTCTCTGCTGTTCCATTCATCATTTTCTATTATGTGACAAATCTCACCTATGAACAAAGACCTGCACTTACAAGTAGCCTCCAGCAGCTGTCATGATAAGATGGATGTAGTAACACACCACTATTTTGCCATCGCAGCTGGACAGATTCTGCAAGAATGATAAAATTCTGTTCTGATGGGTTTCTATCAATGCTGTTTCACTGGGCCAGTCCCTGGGGCAGAATATTCTGCAGGGCACCTTTCCTCATGGAAGTTCTTCTGGGACAAGCCAGTTCAGTACGTAGGTTTATGTTGCTTGCCCAAAGTATAAAGGTTCAGAGGATACCAAAGATCTGGGTCAGCTGGTGATGCAACACAGCACCCATTCAAGTAATTCCTGTGGTTTGTGCCCAAGAACTGAATGTGATTCTCTAAATGCCAACATTCAGCCAGGAATGGCAGGTGACCTCCTGCTTCCCACTCCATCATAAACTGAATCTTTGGAGGAATTCTCTTTAGGTGGAAGAGAAAGTTGTGGAGATCCACTGGATCATGATGTCAGACAACAAAGGTATCGCCCACAAACCCACAAACCTTAACCAACACCAGCTGTGCCTCAGAATGTGATGTATATTTGTTGGCTATGATGTGGGATAGTTGATGGCTCCATGCCCACTCCATCTTCCTGCTCATAGAACCAATCATCAAACAGAAAGTAGATCAAAATGAGTGCTGGTTGACTCATTGCATATTTCCTCGAGAGCAGAGATACAGAACCACATCATCGCTGACCACTGGTGAGCTGTGGGTCTGAGTGAAGTGACCGAAGGTCCTGCATGGTGTCAACACCCAAGAGCAACATCAACAATAACAAGATCAAACCCTAGTATCAGATAATCTCTCATAATGAACAGACACTCTGACATCACAGAGTGCCATAATACTAAGCCTGCCTCCTTACCTGTATTAATGTGACCCCATTTTGACACTTGATGCACCACACATCGCAAACCTGGATGCCAAATGGGTGACCCCTGATTTCTGAATCACCTTTGCAGTAACTGAGAAACGGAGAATATTTAACATATTATCAAAAACATCTTCCCACAGGTTAGTTTTCTAAATGAAGAAGAACCGTCAGGGTTCTTCTTCAGAGCATGGGCAACCCGGCTCTTTGATCTATGATCTACAGTCAAGGTAATTTTGTACTTAATTTAAGCTGCAAATATGTTAGTCTTCCACTTCTTACCTCTCCCATAGTTTAAAGTCCGTAACATCTGCAAATTGTATGGTTTTTTAGGTAGACATGAGCTATGTCCTATGATGTGCAGCAGCTTTTCTGTTGGAACCGAGTGTGAGAGGTAAGTGGAGCTTAGTATCTTGAATGCTGAAATTTAATCAAAATCATGTGTTGACTTCCGTTTCAATAACATTTTAACATTTATAATCGGGGCTATGTTCATACAGTTTTATGAAGGAATAAGCTGACAGCAAGAAGGGGGTTAAAATACTAAATCAAATTTCTGAAACTACTGGTGTATTTCCATACTCTTTAAGTGGAGCTGGGCATGAGACAGTGGGAAGGAAGAGACTTGTGAAAAATTCTGAATTGGATATAGTCAGGCCATTTGGCAGTCACGCATGTTCAGTGGCCTTTGCCCTGATCATTGCTTCTCTGTAAATTGGCCGATCTCAATGTGAGAAATGCTCTTAAAGATAAGGATGTATGCAGAGCTTAATAAGCATTAGAGCAAGTAAACCATTGGGAGTGGAGATTGGCTTCACACATTCTTCACCACCTTGACACCAGATGGTGTGAGTGAGCATTACATACAAGACTGGGTGGGCTACAGAAGTGGTCTGGCCAAAGTGGCAAAGAGGAGGATCTATAACTTTGCTGCCAAATATTGCACCGTGGTTGTCCAGTATGTAGTCTTTTCACTGTAGTGAGTAAACACTTTCAGGACAAACACAGATTTCAGTTGGTATATAGTATTTCAATGCCTTCCTGACAATAGATTAAATTGAAACTGGTTTCAAGAGAACTGCTGATGAGCCGCACTTTCTTTTAACTCTTAAGGAGTTCCTGCCATCAAAAGAAAAGTCATTTACAAAAAATGTCATAACTTAGAAATCTAGGTTCATACCTGAATTACTTAGGCTCCAATGGGAATATGTGACTTCCAACTTGCTGTATAATGTAGTAGCATATGTTTCCAATCCTGGAATGTACCTGGCAGCCTGTAGCTAGGCATTTAAATCCTACATCTAGTACAGCATATGTTAATGCCTGAAGTATTTAATTATATCTATAAAATTTTTAGGACTATCCCGAGTGTGAGAGGTAAGTGGAGCTTAGTATCTTGAATGCTGAAATTTAATCAAAATCATGTGTTGACTTCCGTTTCAATAACATTTTAACATTTATAATCGGGGCTATGTTCATACAGTTTTATGAAGGAATAAGCTGACAGCAAGAAGGGGGTTAAAATACTAAATCAAATTTCTGAAACTACTGGTGTATTTCCATACTCTTTAAGTGGAGCTGGGCATGAGACAGTGGGAAGGAAGAGACTTGTGAAAAATTCTGAACTGGATATGACTGATCTCATACTCAGGACATTTGGCAGTCATGCATGTTCAGTGGCCTTTGCCGTGATCATTGCTTCTCTGTAAATTGGCCAATCTCAATGTGAAAAATCCTCTTAAAGGTAAGGATATATCCAGAGCTTAATAAGCATTAGAGCATGTAAACTAATGGGAGTGGAGATATGGCTTCACACATTCTTCACCACATTGACACCAGATGGTGTGAGTGGACATTACGCACAAGACTCGGTGGAGTACAGAATTGGTCTGGCCAAAGTGGCAAAGAGGAGGATATATAACTTTGCTGCCAAAAATTGCATCGTGGTTGTCCAGTATGAAGTCTATTCACTGTAGTGAGTAAACACTTTCAGGACAAACATAGATTTCAGAGAACTGCTCATGAGCAGCAATTTCTTTTAACTCTTAAGGAGTTCCTACCATCAAAAGAAAACAGTCTTTTACAGTAAATGTCATAACTTAGAAATGTAGGCTCATACCTGAATTACTTAGGCTCCAATGGGAATATGTGACTTCCAATTGGCTGTATAATGTAGTAGCATAAGTTTCTAATCCTGGAGTGTAACCGGCAGCCTGTAGCAAGGCATTTAAATCCTACATTCTTGTACAGCATATGTTAATGTCTGCAGTATATAGTAATATCTATAAAACTTTCTAGGACTATCCAAGCTTACAAAAACAGCAGCTTCTTAAAAAGTCTTGCAAACATAACCTCTCTTTCATTTATATCCCCACATTTTAAATGCATTCTTTCGAAATAAAACTTTGTCACTTACAGAATCATCACTCATAAATCTGGGCTCTTGTTACCACCATCATTGCACTATATTAACATTCACCTTTGAAGCAATTGTACATTTTGTGTGATGCAAACCCAATCGTGTTTCCCCACACTCTAGTCACAGAATGTCAACCTAATAAAAAGTTCATGTACTGTTGCATCAGCACTAGCTAATACCCATGTTGAAGCTCTCTTCTATATTTTATACCAATTCAATTAGTCAACTGAATAATAAATTGCTCAATTAAACAAGCCATTAATTCAGCACAAACATCTAGTAAACCAATTCAGTATTAATTGTGTTTGTAAAGCAATTGACAAGGTTATGTACTATAGACTACGCTCTAAATTTATACCAACTACAAATTGGTCCCAGAACAGTTTCATTTCAAGTGCCAGCCACTCAGAAGAACACAATATTTTGTAAACTGGTTGTTTCCATCCTCAGGTTAAAAGAGACAGTATTGACAATTTTTACCCACTGCTTCTGTCTCTGCTGTTGAAATCAGCAGGGACATTCAGCCCCTTAGAGGTTCCAAATGTGCTTGACTGGATGGAGTTCCACCATTAATAATTAAGGTTTGTTTTGACAATTTAATGTTATTCTTATCTTTTATATCTAATCTCAGTTTAACAAATATGTCATTTGTCTTTGCGGAAACAAACTGCTCTTGTTTCAGTGTTCAAAAATGGCAACTGTACCATTGTTACTATTTACAGACCTATTCCTATCCTTACCAATGTTTCTAAAATATTTCAACTTAACATTCATGATCATTTGTACAATTTCTACTTCTCTGTGTAAATCTGTCGTACATGTACCAACTTGTTTGTCTTTTCCACTTTGGCCAAGACGAGAACCAACATATTGACAACTTGAGACTGTTTAGTCTAGATTTTCTGGTTATTAAAGATATCAAACCTTCATTGCCATATCAACAAAATAATACCTTCAATATAATCACCAAAATTATGAGAACAATATAATATACAGATACGACAAAACCCTCTGAAAACGAATTAAAATTTGAATGTTTCATTATAACAATAACAAATTGAAATCACATCCATGAATAAATTAAGAGAAACTTACATCTGTTCAGAATAATTTTCTTTTATTTTCTCCTGTCTAGAGGCATAAAGATTAAAATACAAGTATCTAAAATTTTATTATTCAATGGCAGTCTCCCAGGCTGAAATGCTGCACGTTTTCCTCTGAAACATTGGTAACCATCTACAAGACCACCAGTTATTAATATCTGGAAAATCACTTTTGACATCTCGGCCACCATCACAACTTAAGATCTCAGTTTTACTAATTTCATTGCATGGATAGGAAATCTGATATTTGAGAACAAGGTTCTGTAGAAAATCATTGGATCTAAGAGAGGGGCAGCAACAGGATTCTGGAGAAAACTGAATTAAGAAAACTTTCATAATTTCTTTTCTCCATCAATTGTTATTAGGATGATTAAATCAATGAGGATACGATGGCTGGGATACGTAGAATGCATGGAAGATAAGTGGAGTGGATGATGTCGAGTGTGGGAATGTTACTGATAATTTCATTGCATGGATAGGAAATCTGATATTTGAGAACAAGGTTCTGTCGTAAATCTTTGGATCTAAGAGAGGGACAGCAACAGGATTCTGGAGAAAACTGAATTAAGAAAACTTTCATAATTTCTTTTCTCCATCAATTGTTATTAGGATGATTAAATCAATGAGGATACGATGGCTGGAGTGTGTAAAATACACGGAGTATATGAGAAATGCATGACGTCGAGGGTGGGAATGTCATTGAATTTAGACTTGTACCTCAGCCCTTCGCACAAATCAACCACAAATTTTGTCTCTCCACCTTAAGCAAATAACATCTAAAGCACTTAGAGAGCATTTGACGCAAGCAAAGACATTTCCAGTACAAACGTGTGATTAAAACTGATTCTTACATCCGCCGGTCTACAATGTGCCCAACGTATAAGATGAAAACGTCGTTACCAGTGCAGGTATCTTACGTGTTTGGAGGGTATGACCAGAGATCAACTAATACCGTAATACATGTGTATGACAGCCTTTCCCTATTTGCTTGTTGCAGGTTATACAGCATTCAGCGCAAAAATAATTTATACATCGCTTAAAAAAAAGAGTAAAGCTGTCCCTATATGTGCCATGTAGGGCTCTAGCAAAATATAAATCACTTAATACTTTTTTCTACCTATGGACCTACGGAAAATCGATACTGTGGGCAATGGGCCAGTGTACAGCTGAAACAATAAAATTATCCCAGGTGACCACTGCAAATACAAGTTAAATTCAGCGGGACGCAGTAGCTAATAAACATACCTACACATTATGAAATATTGTTACACAATGATTATTTTACCAAAATGCAAGAATTTGGGTGTTTTATTACTCTGACAACAGAAGCAACGTGAAGATAAAATTTCACTAATGTTTACAAGAGTATATATTTGATGTAGGAGAAATATCTAAAAATATGCACAATGCCCCATACTAAACAGTAAAGTCCTAATTAAACAACATATATCACCCTATAACATCATAACCAAGATTTTGGTGCTATATTCACATTTGCAGATGTATGTACATAAATGAGTAATTTGTCACCTTCTGATTGAACTTATTACATCTTAAATAGTATCTTTGAATTCCTTCTGTTTCTAACATCTAAACTAACTAAAACTAGTATTGTTAGACACAATACTCCAAAATCAGCTTTACTGCTGCATCAACTGAAGATGTTATGAAGCGTCAATGAAAGACTGCCAATTCTTAAAAAAATGGTGCTTTGCATTAAACACCAAATGCATGTGGCACATTAATGGGCTGAGGATGAGAAAAAATAATAACCAGTAGTAGGGAAGGATTCAAGTCAGATACCTGTCATATATGAAGCAGATGCCATGTGATGCAAAGATTAGTGCTGAACAGTGAAGGAAACGGCTCCAAGATTGCAAAATATCACAGCAAAACAATGGTTGATATCTACTGCTTATAGATGAGAACTTGAATTCCATCTTTATTGGGTTTGAATTTTTATTGCCACCAATATGTATCTAGGTATAGCAGATTTAATTAATTTATACAATTACAAAGAATGGGTAGTGTATTCCAGACTCCATTTTGGAGTACACATATTGTCAAAATACATTCCTTGCAACTTTCAATATTTCACCAGCCTTGATGGTCAACATTATTGCAGATACAAAACTATTACATACTGACAGAGACAATGACTACAGATCCATTAGAGCTCCCAGGGAAATACTCAGCACACACACTAGCACAACAGAGAAACGAGGGAAGATCCTACGGGGGGATATCTTGCTATACCGATCCTAAGTTACGCCAGGTGACCCTCAGACACAGCGAGTTAAAACAGACACTGTAAACATCCTAGTCATGTATTTCAAACTCCATACAGACGTAGAAACAATAATAGCAACAATAATGAGCGCGACATCACTAATATATCCTGAAGATCCAGTAATAATAGCAGGAGATTTCAACTGCCAAATAGATAAGACCACGCAAAGGAGCAAACTGCTAGTCGAAGCTCTCGAAGAAGAAGGCTTTAGGCTAATAAGCAATGCAGAGCAAAAAACATATCTCGCACCCAATGGAAGCAGCATGATAGATATCATATTCTGCAGAGGAAATAACATGCGTGTAAGACAATGAACAGTGGACTAGTTGTCTAGCCTAGCGCCACTCAGAAAACACGTCCCAGTCATCACCACCTTCGACATGCTGACTAATGCAATGTCAGTCCATCAGAAAAGAGCCACAAAAGTATCAAGAAAGCTTGATTTGCATGTCCTAGCAGAAGCAAGAGAGGAAATGGAGTCAACTCAACTAGCCATACAGAGCAGTGTTACGAAAGCAACTCAACAGATACAACAGCTACTCCAGTCCACAATAATCCCTGTCAAGAAAAGACAAGCAAAGCCATGGTTCAATGCACTGTTACAGAAAAAGACGGATTACTCTACAAGCCTTACACTAAGCAAAACTCTCAGGACTCTCCCAAGACTTAGAGACATACTCGATGGGAAGGAACCAGTACAAAATCCTTCTTAAGGATAAAAGGAACACTTATATGGAAAATGAAGAACTGAAACTAGCAGCAGCAGCCGTCACTGACCTTTTTGTGGCGCTGAGAGAAAGGAAAGTACCAATACCGCCCACCATCCACATGGAGACTTGGTAAACACACTTTACAGACATTCTGAAGCCGACTGGAGAAAATTGAGCCTATCCCACACTGCCACCATCAATAACAAGGACATACAGACCAATCTCCACAAAAGAGATTACTGAAACAGTAGCAGGTCTCAAAAGAAACAAGGCAGCTGGGCCAGATGATATCTTCAATGAGCACATCATAGTCTCCTGTCCGCTACTCATAGAAACTTGGGAAGTCCTCTTCAACCACTGCCTGAAACTTGGTGAGCTGCCAGATCCCTGGATGTCTCGAATATCAAAATGATATACAAAGGCAAGGGTGCCACTGACGGCCCCAACTCATGCAGGGGAATAGCACTAGAAAATAGCTCATTCAAACTGCTGACAACCATACTAACGAAAATAATCACGAAGATAGCTGATCCACAAATCCCTCAACAGCAGTTGGGTTTAGAAGAGGCCGCTCCTGCTTACAAGCAATAGAAAACCTGCTAAACGATATCAAGGAGGCTCTTCCAACCCCAAGTACTACACAATTTTCATTGACTAAACAAAAGCCTTCGACAGTGTGAATAGGCAGATACTCGCTGGAAAAGATAGGACTGGATAAAAGCACATCCATCCTAATCCATAACATCCTGACCCACAACCTGGTAAGAATCGACGACACCGTAACGATATCAAAAGAAATCGTATAAACCAAAGAGGTATTACAAGGGAATCCACTAAGCCCACTCTTATTCAACATCCCCACGGCCGACATCACGAAAGTATGTCTACCCGCAACGCCGCTATATATCTATGCTGACGATATGGACCTAGGCTCGACGAATAAAAGTGACTTGCAGGAAACATTCAACCGACTAGTAACCTGGGCAGAACAAAACAGGTTACAAATCAACCAAGAAAGGACAGTACAGATGGTATTCAGGAGAGGAGGAAGGAAGACAGCGGAAGACACAGTCTACTTCAAACAGGAAACATTGAAAGTCACTAATGCATTTAAGTACCTGGGAGTAACACTGCAGACTACAACGAAGTCCTACGGATCCACATTAAGGGGAGAGCCATCGTAGCTACCAAAGGGATGCTCGAAATAAAAAATCTAAGACAATTTAGCCTTGAAACCGCTGTAAGACTATTCGAAGCTAAAATTGTCCCACTGCTAACCTATGGAATTGAAGTTGCATGGCCCAACCTAAGTCTGAAAGACGTAAAATCACTGGAAAACGTCAAGGCACGATTCGTGAAAATTACTCTTGGAATTTCAAAATACGCGCCATCAAGACTGGCCAACGAGCTAGCGAAGGAAACGTTCGAGATGGAATATCTACGTAACAGACTGCTGCTGCCATCTACGGAGAGGATATAGGAAGTGAAAATGGGAGAATATATGGTGGATTTCTACACCACAATCGCGATGACCGACCGGGCATGAACAGGACCGAACCAACCATTGCGTCACGCAATAACAGAGGCTGGTAGTTCACGGCTACCCCCACAAGATTTGTAAAACGAAACTCTACCACGAACCAGGAACCGAATATGTAAGTGAACTATATGATCAACGATGCGACAGATACCACATAACAAAATGTAAAAACAAAACCAGATCAATCAATGAATGAAAACGATTAGGACGTACTAAATACAGGAAAACTTTCTTATGCACACCTGTGCGCTTTTCCTATATTATTATTATTGTTCGTCACAAATTATGATTCGTGAATTGTATTGGAAAGTAGCTTCAAATAATCCTACTGATATTTCTTCATAGTTCTATTTAAACGCGGCCAATGGTATGAGACTCCGTTTGCTGTCAGCGATTATGTTTCTGTCTTTTAGTGCACAGATAACTGATTTTCGAAGCTGGAGTTGAATGTTTCATGTTAACCAACATTTCGGCAAACAAAGCAGTTGCCTCTTCGAGGTGGACCATGTGGTACATAGGTTACAAGAGTAGTTTTGTTTGGGAGGTGGTATCTTTTCGACTGTTACACATTGTGATGTTTATTAAACACAAAGGAATTGTAGGGAAGGTTCCGAAGTGATCTTCATTGTGCGAAAACATTTAGTTGGTATTAAAATTTGAACAACTTTTTTGTTTTTAACGCTCTGACGTTAAACCCCGCCTCGATTGTTATGCACTTTATATTTGTTTGAGAAATAGTATTGTGTTTTATAGTGTTATTTCATGTAACCCTTTTTATGTAACAGGCACACATCTAAATAAGTTGTGTGTCAAATGACAGAATGTCTATGTGAGGGGCCCATGAAGACTGGGGTGGCTGCCCCATCCTAAGAACGGTACTGGACACACATAAACATACACCAATATTTTCAGAACCCCCCCAAGACAGGGTCTAGGAAACTCCCACACCCAGCAGCAAACCAGAGACTTTGTCAACATTCGGGCTTTCAAGCGGAATTTCTCATTTCAGTATCTCCTAGAGCAGCGTTTCTCAACTTGTGGTACGTGAACTAAGTAAGAAGTCAAAAGATATAAATACATTTTCCCTGAACTCATTTGGTTAGTGGTACATGAAGTGTGTTGAATTAGAATTAGTGGTATGCTGGTGAAAAAGAGTCAGAACCCCTGGCCTAGAGAACATCTGAGTAATGCCCCTGCAATTCTTGTAGCATCCATACTAGAGAGTCCTCCATGTTATCTCTGATAACTTCCTTGGTCTTCCTAGTCATGGATAAGTCTTTCAATCACACAGGCATCTTATTTTGGAACACTAGAGGAATAATTCCAAACAATTGTAGTTTTAAATAATTTATAAATTGGTAATATACCCACAGCACTCATCAATGAAACATGCTTTAAATCTGCCACAGATTTGAGTGCCCCAACCGATGTAGGTGAGAATGAAGTAAATACCTTTGACGTGAATGTCCTGGTAAGCAAATAATGATGTGCGCATGCATATCCTTCCTGAGTCGAGAACATTGGTCTTTGGTACAAAGATATTTCTGACATGTCAGTAATTGAATTTGTATCCAAGGAAAGGACAACTTTTCTGATGATTCTGTTATGTCTTCCCACTCTTTGTTTATTTGTTTAAATCTTGTCAGTCAAATCACAATAAAATTCCTATTAAATATTAAAATATTACTAAAATTAACATTTAAATATTTAAAATGATGTTCTCTATCGAAATGTTCGATTTACATTAGAACATCACTTTTTACACGACATGTTTCAGTTCTAGAAGAACCATCTTCAGGTGTATAAAATTATATAAACTTAAATATAATTTCTTAAATGCAACTTTTAGTCAGATGTTTATCAGATTTCAAATGATGTTTTCTTCCCACTCTTATTGAGGTGCGAGTTATTGAAGCTTAGTTCTTATAGAGATTGCTTTCATAGGGATATTTAACCATATAGTCTGGTATAAATTGATTAACATTTCTGAGGTGCTTACTGCCTCTGAAACTTCAGTGAATTTCTACCAGACTACATGATGCAACACTCAGGAAGGTAGCAAACTTCTTTATTTATCTCCATGACAGCCTGATATCTCATTTTGCTTCTTATGGTTCAAAGTAGGCTATGTAGTGCTGTGTTAAATAAAGAAAGATATTACTCACTTCAGCAAAGATCTTAGTGATAGAATGATCAGTGAAACATGTAGTGAAATGATTTTGCTGTTTAGCTAACATACAGAAGTAAACAGTGAGGAACAGAATTGTTATCTTCCTATATTCTTGAGGTCTGAAGGTTTTAAAACCCTGTCACAGTTGCATGGCACATATAAGAAACTGTGAACTGTGACTGCTTATTCACATTGCAACAAAAATTATGCACTTCAAATGTTTTAAGCCTGAAATAAATTATTGACAGCTTTATACAGCCTACCAAAAACCCTACTGCAACCCTGAAGATGGAGGCAACATGCTCTTCTGAAATGACCAAAGTGGCACAACATTGCAGGGTGCAACATGACGAGATCACAAAATAAAAATGTAATGGCTTTAAGTTATCCTTTATGTAGAACATATATTAGTCACAATGCTGGAATTATGAATTCAGATACCATTTTAATATAGCTGTTCAAAGTGACTTCCTTGTGCTTGCAGGTAAGCTTCACATCTCGTTGACATGTTTCGAAATAATCGACGAAGCTCTTCTTGGGATATTGCCAAAATCAATTGTCATATATTTTCTTTAAGTTCTGCAGTGTGCAGGTTGTTTACATAAACTTTGTTCTTCAGCATGCCCCACAGGTAAAAATCACACGGGTTGAAGTCTGGGGAACGCGGAGGCCACTGATCGATAACTTGTTCACTAAACACTTCTCTTAATGCTAACATCGACCGATCAGCTGTGTGAGCTGTAGCATTGTCTTGCACGAAGAAACCGTAAGTCTTTTCTTCATCGGCCATTTCTTAGAAAAAGGGTCTAACTATTAAATTTACACAACGTTCACAATTTACCCGCACACTGCAGAAGCAGTTAAAGAAAATATTCGACAATTTCCCA
>NW_019061003.1:5468-42502 GCF_000696155.1 Zootermopsis nevadensis
GATACCACATTTCGCACCCATACAAAAGAACAGGCAAAATTATTGTTTTGTATACTTTAGTGAGCTAAAATGCTCATTTTAGAACTCCAAAAACAGGTAGAATTTTGTTGGTGGTGTTTACTCCGCAATCTTGTTTACTCTAAGGTGTGCACACACTGCCGTACGTGCTGTGGTAAATTTAATGAGGATATATTCAGATTGGAAGGTCATCCACAGTTAAAAAAACTAGTCTCTTAAGTTGTTTTTGGTGCTTATCAAAACGTAGCTTTTGATTAACAAAAGATCTCCATTTCAGTGCATTCTTGCCCCCCCCCACCTCAAAAAAGACATACTTATATATTTATATCTAAAGCCTAACTTATGCTCTCTGCTTTGTCTCTGGCTGTCGCAGTGGTTATTATGTGTTTGTAACATATGAAGCCATATTGCCCAGTATGGATTATAACTGATTGTGATTGATTTCAACAATTGTAAATATTAAAGTGTATGAACACTTTGCAAATATAACTGGAAACTTCAGAAATTAATATTACAGAAAGAATGACAAGGGTTGTGACTTTTGGCCAGGAATCACTGCTGAGGGAGGTGGCATCCATAGCTGACAGATGCTGTGATGACTTCAAGCTCCACTGTGATGTCGGCAAATATTGCATGCACCGGTGCAGACTTGCATTGCCAGTTCTCTTGGCAGATGATGTTTTGGAGCCAGTGTGTATCATGTGTGCACAAATTGCAGCCAGAATCAGCCAAGAACGTGTCAATACATGGATACAGTCGCACATAACTCCAGGTGTGTGACACCCCCCCACCTTCCAGCCTCCACCTTGATGCAGTGCAATCACATTACTTATTGCTTTAATTTGGGCGCTCAGTTTATACTTGCCAGTGCCAAGTTCATCACTCTCACATCTGCCTTACTGTTTTTGTAATAAAGCGTAGTATTTCATGTTGTATGCTGTCATATGTGAAGAACAAATTCCTTTTTGTGAAAATGCATTTTTCTATCATGGAGTTTACTGTAGGATTCTATTGATTACAAATTATTTTGCATAATATTCTCCCTGCAACTTCTGAAATTCAATATTATCACAAATTATCCTCCTGTAAATATGAAATGAGGGTGTGGACTGTATTCAGTTGGCTCAAGACAGGATCCAGTGATGGGCTTTTGTGAACATAGTGATGAACATTTAGATTCCATAAAAGGCAATACATTTTTTAATTACCCAAGCAACTGTTAGCTTCGTAATAAGGACCGTGCTTCATGAGTTTGCTTATGAAGACTAACTGTGTCTTAATATTTCTGTCTTTTGGGTTGTTGCGCTGTGTAGTCTGGTCAATGTTAACCAACGTTTCAGAGGTCATACTGCCTCCGTCATCAGGGCGATGAATAACATCGACCAGACTACACGGCACAACAACCCAGAAGACAGAAATCTTCATACTCACAGCTGTGAAAACCTCAAGTGTCTTGTCAGTGATGGGTTTTACTCTCTGGTCTCATCATCCCTTTGGGCCTGTCCTATGGCATTATCTTGTCACAGCGTTTTGTTCGCAGGCCTGTTTATGAAAGATTTCCAGTTGGAAATTGAGAAGGCATTCCGAAATGTTGGAAAGCTGGATCACAGGAATGAAAGTGTATGTAAGTCATCACATGTAGTGCCTCTTGGTGGAAGGAATGTGAAGCACATGGACATCGTTGAGTCTCCAGCCCGGGCCATCATGCGTATGCAAGTGAGTGTTGTGGTTGAAACGATTGAATATAACCTTTGTGTACTAGCAGAGGGACCCGTCAGTCCATGTTTTCCATCTCGAATGAAAGAATCTTATGAAATGTTGTTTTTGTAATAACTGTACATATTCAAATACCATGCATGTCAGTTCTTTCTCATAACATTTTTGCACAAAGTAAAGATGTCCAGTGATTTTATGCCAACACTTCACAATCTTTTTTGAGGTCATTCTCAGTCAGAAATATTTTATGTGTACAGGTCCAATTCTCACTGGTTACAGAACTGTGGTTATTTGAAATTAAAGTTGATTTGAATCTTATATAGAACATCAGGGTTATTCATATGTCTTCTAGCATCAAAAAATTTGATGATTTAGCTTGTCTTCTACTTACTTTCACATTCATACACCATATTTTTCATGTAACTAAGGGATTGAGTTCCGGTGACTGCAGTGGCCAATTCTGTGAACCACCACAACCAATCCATCAGTCAGGGAACTTCACTTTCAGGAACTCTGTCATATGGGGTGGCCAGTTATGCTGGAAGTACATATGTAATCGTGTTTTGTGTAATTCGTATAATCTCTCATTTCTGTCCATAACTGTTGAGAATAAAACTTACATTTCTACAACATTCCTGACGCAGTGACCTGAAGAATAAGATAAAGATACTGGACACACTCTGTAAAGTTCTGAGTCACAGTGTTTCTTCATTCAGAGCAGATGTAATTATTTTGTCTGCATCAGTTTACTAGGCATCTGAACTTGGGCTCAGTTTGTTATACAAAGGGTTGGCAAAGCGAGTGTTCATCAGTTGGAAAACCCTATGTAGCAGTGTTTTCATTATATGTGTACACAACTTTTACTGTGCAATTCAAGTTTCATGCATATGATCCAGAAGTGGTTTGCCATTGCCTTCTTCTGTGTGTAAATGGTGATGAAAATGGAGTAATTGTTGGGATGCCACGGAGAAAACGGGGAAGTCCTGGAGGAAAACTTTGTGATACCTGGACCACGGCCTTGCCCAACACAAGTTGTAAATTCGGGCACCACCGGGAATTGAACCCGGGACCCCAGGATTACAAGCCAGTGTTCTGGCCGCTAGACCACCGTGGCGGTATATTGTGCATGCAAAGGAAAATGTTATTATTTTTTTTTGACATGGAAAATGGCATTTTCAAAGCACCTGCATGGCATATAGTGGGACAACCTTACTTTAGTTTTACTTTTTACTTTGTTATTAGTAGGGCTTCACATCCTAACTTTGTTCAATGTGCAGAACATGATGTGGAGGTTGTTGGAAGGTGACAGCTGTTATGTAAGTGAGCAGCAGGTGCTATTGACGCTGGCTGTTATTCAGGGCACCCTCCATAACCGTGGAGATTTGATTCCATCAGCTGAGAGATTGCTACCTTCTATGGTGCTGGATCTGGCAGTAATTCTAGGTGAGTTATGTGCCAGTTAAATCCTGCAACAAATTTTAAAATTAAATTATGTTCAAAAATTGTTTCTGCCTTGAAAATGGCTCTTTTTTGGGTTGTTGTACTGTGTCATTGGAAGTTACCATTGATGAAAGATTCTCGGGCTACAAGCCATGTCAGGTGACTGAACGGTGAACAAACCATGTCTTCTGCCAACGTTTCAAGAACAATCTCTGATCTCATCCTCAGGGCTACTGGGTAACCAATACGTTACTTTGTTGCACCTAGCTAACATGCAACAACTTCCTTGTATTCAATTTCAAATCCCTTTGCTTTTTGCGTTCGATGGACCAGTCTTTTCTACAGTCCCACAAGTATACATCTCTTTAAGAAGTATTTGTGTTACCCTTCTAAGTGTAAAGAAATTGTTTAAGAAGATGTGAAGCTATATCTCAAAGCGTGCTTCACTTATTTGCATAAGGAAAATGCTCCCAGAGAGAAGATTTTCATCTTTCATTATTTGTAAATAATAAACTTTAGTAAGTAACCATTTATACTAATGGTAATCTACCACGCCTGAATTTGTTGCATTTCTGGAAAGGATTTAAACAGACAGGAATGTTGGAAAGCTTCCAGGTAGCAGAAGGCATTGTAGAGTTTTGCACTTTGAAAAGAATATGTGATCATAACTGTGAGTCATGCCTTTTGAACATTACCACGGATGTCATAAATCGATACTATCTGAATGCATAGTACTAAGAAATAAAATTGTGTATGTGGTTTGACACAACTGTCTTCTGCTTTCAAGTTGCGCATCATCCAGATATGATGACAACTGGACTGATGGAGCACTTTGTGAGTGTGTGGCATGTCTGTGAGGAATGTGATGGTTTGACACGCCTCCTGTGTCCACGCAACATGTTGCTGTTGTCACAGTCAAGACATGCAGCAGGCAAAGTCTGGACGTGTTTGGCGGGGTTGTTGGCGTACTTGCTGTCATGTGAGGTGCTGCTGCCTGACAAATTGGAGCAGCAGTGTGTGGCACTGCTTCAGAGCACGTGGCCTCAGGTACGTCTTGTCTGAAGTTTGGAGTGGAGATTTTTATGCAATTTGGTGATTCAGAAAGGGTTGAAATTAACATTGTTAAATTTATCAAATGAAGAGGGTGTTTATTTGTTTGTTTGTCATCAGTCTTTCGACTGGTTTCATGCGGTCCTCCATTTTTGCCTATCTTTCACCAATCTCTTCATTTCCACATATTTTTTGCAGCCCACATCCTCAAAAATCTGTGTCACATATTCCAATCTTTTTCTCCCCCTACAATTTTTCCCTTCAATTGTTCCTGCCTCAGAATGTGTCCCATCATCCTATCTCTTCTTCTCACGTACTTTATCCCTCCACTTAATTTTCAACATCCTTCTATAGCACTACATTTCAAATCCTTCTGTCCTTCTTTCTGGCTTTCCCACTGACTGCAGTTAGCGCTTTGGTTGATGAAGTGGAATGGGTGATGTTACTATTGTTTTTTTGTTTGTTTGTTTTGTCTTTTTCAGTGCAGCGTATACTTTTGCTTAATTTCTTGTCATTTTTTGTCATTTTCAGTGCAGCTTATACTTTTGCTTAATTTCTTGTCATTTATCAATCAAGTAATAATGGTAAGTAAGGGACAACACTAATAACATTTATAATATTCATAGCGCTATTGTCCCTACATGGATTACGACCATTCTTGGTACTAGAAAATGTGTGTTCCAAAATTTTTGTTGGGAAATTTCAAAGGAAGAATACTTTGGTGGCCAAAGTTTTAGATGTGGAGATATTATTAATTTGGATTTTGTGAAATCCATACTGGATTGAGCTGACTCAGGTTCCACTGGTAGGGTTTTGTAATGTCAGTGATCAGTTATGTGACTGTCAACTGTTCCAGAGAGTATATTACCACAATCAGATATTTGTATAACTTGATGCGGTAAATGTTTTATTTCACATACATTTCTAAAAAAATCATGAGCTGAATCTATGAGAGTATTTGATCAAATAAGTGTAAATTTGGAAGCCACATGGGGTTGTGTTACTGTGTTGCAGGAGATCTTGAACCTAATTGCCTTTTGCATACGGGAAGTGATGCGCCTGTACTGTGCGTCCAAAGATTACAAGTTCACGCTGCTGATGGAATGGCTGTCAGAAATGTGTGATGACATAGCATTCTCTGACTGAACTGGTCATACCAGTTACAAATGTAACATTTTATATTTTTTAAAAATAAATGTATATCTTATAATACCCCTGTCAAAGTGATTCACTGGGGTTACTCAATATTTTCGTCTTAGAACATTAAGTGGTAGGTGAAATATGCTCATTTTACATTTTGAGCTCTGGTAAGTGCCTATCTCTGATACGATTAGGTTTGGCACTTGTTACTATCCTGAACTATGTCCTTGCTGTCAACCTTTCATAAAAGTATTTCCCTACCATCTGTTTTAATTTTATCCTCATATCTGTTACATTTATGCATGTGGTCCCTACCAAGAGCTTCCCTATTATCTTTCAATGCATTTAATGTTTGTCTTGTGTGAACTACATATTAAAGTCTTTAAAACTCCCTTGGTGTAGTTATCTGAACATTATAAGGAGAGTATATAAGTCAATCTATTTCTCATTTCCCTCAGCAATTTCAGGAGGTATGTAATTCAGTAAACTATGGAAGAGATGTTGAAGGATTGTGGGCAAAAGCAAGGTAAGTAGGCACACAAAATAAACATATTTACAGTCTACCAAAACCAGGATTGAGTAGAAATTATGCAGAGGCAGTGGGCTTGTCGTTCACTACTCAGATGCAGCTTACAAGACTAATAAGGACATTTTGTCTTGAGCAACTGTCCCGGAATGGGCCGATCGGCACTATCCCAGTAATAGATGTTGATGATGGTTAATACAGGAGTAATCTGCCTGGAAGTATGTATTAGCAAACCTCATAGTTAATGAAAAAACAATTATGAAAATATAAATGTAAAATATGCCTTCCCAATATGAGTAGTAACAATAGGACCAACAGACACAAAGGTACAAATGTTTAATAGCTATGTGCGATTGGCTGAGAGTTTTGAGTGACACTGTTTACTACTAGGTGAATCTTGTATGAGTACTGGATAGGTACAAGGAAGGAGCAAATAAAAAGTATTACCCCATTGAAGTGATCAAACTTATTTTGTATTGGTGTTATAGACCCAGTGCACCTATTGGTAAGTTAGTACAAGTGAAACAAATGAGTATGCATCAGACAGTTGAAATGAAGGGATCTTTCTTTATCATATTCCTTTGTCTATGTTCAATGTATTGAACAGAGCATACATTAGGGCAGTATTTCTCAACCTCTGGTATGTGTACTACCTGTGGTATGCAAGCCAATGATGAGTGGTATATGAACTAAGTAAGAAAAGCAAAAAATAATATTAACATAAATAAGTTTTCCCTGAGCGCATTTGGTTAGTGCTACATTTAGTGTGTTAAATTAGAATTAGTGGTACGCCAGTGAAAGAGGGTGAGAACCCCTTGCATTGGGGCACATTATTTGGAGGCCAGGGTAAAACGACCTTTATCTAAGATGCCAGAAAAGTACACATTTCAGAACAAAAGCTTTCAAAATGATTAGTTTAAAAGTCCTTCAATTTCCGGTTTTTAGTTTTTCGCAGGGAGAAATCGGTGCGGAATTGATCGAGTAGGCCGTTTTAGACCGATCAACAAAGGGACCTCATCTTTATGTTCCTATGGGCGAATGTATTGGCCTGTAAAAGATATACGGTAATAAACAAAATTTTATGATTAAATTGAGGCAAGTAGCAACTGATGAGATACAACTGAAGCAACAAAATCGAATGCAGTGCTACCTAATTATAAAACCTAACGCAGTTTTCAGTCCACATTATTAACTGCAACAAGTCACCAACAGACTTCTCAGAGTGCGACGTACCACTAATAGATGGTATGACATGCATGCAGTGGAATTTTGTGTGTCGTGCTCCACTACGTTTTGAGCATACGTCACAGTGGGCGTGACCAAAACTAATTTTCGTATTTCGGGCCGATTTACTTTGTTTGTGCTAATGAATATTATATAAAATATTTAATGATGCAGTTTCATACTCAATTATTTGTTCTGTCTAAATTAGAACGTTCCGTATCTTTAGTTTCAGTAAATAGAAGTAATATTTAAGCTCATCCCCACAGACAGTTATTGAAGAAGGGGACGACCTTCAAAGTGGGTGCGAAGGATATGTGGGAATTCGTACAGAACAAATTATAATTAGGACGACTATGTTTATAATACTTATGAACCCTGAACAATTTAAAATTAACAATTTTAAAAATAGAGTAAAGTAATATAATATTTACGTCAATTTTCTGAATTTCTAGGGAAATAAATAACAGATATTTCGTTTCCGATTACTCCTTCGAACTTCCAGCTGCATAGCCGAGGAGATTGGGAGGAGACGACCGCCATTAATGACGAAGAGTGACACCTAGGTAAGCTGCCACTCAACTGTCGCTTGTGTTGTTTAGTGCGAACAGCAATTTTTCAAAAAAAATAACCCACCCACATTTTGTGTGCAGCTCGTTTCACGCTCAGTGTCTGAGGCGCGATTATGTTAATTTCTGACTGATGTGCGGCAAATTTTATAAAGTTACGTAGTGTGAAAGGTTATTTTTGGTTGTGGAATTTAGCCTTGGGGGAAGGGAACCTGCTATTTCCTAGTGTGAAAGTTGCCAATCGTAAGTTATTTATGACGTAAGGCTGGCATTATTGTTGCGCTTCGAATTGTTAAGCGCACGTCACTGGCCTCGGAACCCATGGAGGATAGCACCTGCAGTTAAGGTTAGATCAACCTACCAAATTAGTAGTAGTAGTAGTAGTAGTAGTAGTGGTGGTGGTAGTAGTAAAAGTAGCATCAACACTGGTAGTAGTTGTATTGCCTACTTGGCTGTGGTGTGATGACATTGATTAATAAGAGGATTATTCCAATAACAATGCTGGTAGTAGTTGTATTACCTACTTGGCTGTGATGTGATGACATTGGTTAATAAGAGGATTATTCCAATAACAATAGTAATGACTTGATTTCTTTCGGCAATGCATTGATAATATATTGTATTTGTATTTTTAATTTGCAATGTGCGCTTCTGTCGCTGAAATGCCTGTTAAACGGTAAGCTGGAGTGAACCCGTTCGTGGTTGTAGATTGTAGCACCATGTGGAGCATGGACTACGAAGTGCCATTTTACGAGAATGTATAACAAAATTGGAAAGATTTATGTGCGGGAATTCTTCACTTAGCAAACAGGTTTCTCAAATGATTTATTCGAAACATGAAATAAATTCCTCATTACTTTCCATAGTTTTTGTCTGAAACATTTTGTTGCTTCGGTGACGAGATACGGTGAAATATATCATTCAAATTGCAATCTGCAGCCCCCCTGATGTGCAGTTTTGCAAAAAAAAAAAAAAATTATGCTGGTTATGGTGCAGATACAGAACAGTATGTACCATTTGAAACGCATCGTAACAAAAACCATGTTCTTTGGTACAAAAACGAAATCAGTAGCAGGCCATCCCCCGTGCGATTGTGTCCCCCGATCTCCAAACTGTCACTCGAGCTAAGGTTCCGTGGTTGTTAGGCCCCTGCTCACTCTAGTTGCGCAACAGCTATGCTTATCGGAACATGCTGTATTCACGAGCAGAACGCATGTTAATTCTCTAAGATTACTTCGCATCGAAATCGGTTACTGCTGTTCGTAGAGCAGTAACTAAGCATATCCTGACAAGGAAATACATAATCAGACAATAGTACACATTTACTGCAACAGAGGGATTAGTTTCGTCGTTTTGTGCGTGAAAGTGCGCATGTGTAGAAATCACTGTTTAGTTTTTACACTGAGCATTCCGTATTTTCCAGTTTTCAATCCGAAGTCTCCTAAGCTGTAACTTTGTTGATGTAATTGGTTCTGTTGATCATTTGTTGCAGCGTTTGTGTAAAATGTATCAAGCGACGCTGTCAGTGTCGAATGATAAGATGATCGAAGGGAATAATTAATTGGAAAGGAAGTGTTCGTGGCGTACAGATTTCTATTGATAAAGCTGATATGGCGGTACGTAGAGGTAGGCAGACGTTATTTTTCCTTGTGTTTACTAAATGTACAGCGTAACCACATTTTATTCATATTAGAAACAAACATGAAACACGAGGTACAAGATACGATAAGGAACAGTTCAATGTGTTTGAAAGAATCTTTCGTAGAGTTTCATGGAAGTTTACGGTGCAACCCGTAACATCGTAAGTCAGAAATTGAAATTGGCGTCGCCACAGAAGAAAGGTGTGTGCGTGCTGTAGTGGGAACTGAAATCAGTGATTAAAGTGCAGGAGACTTTACCGTGTGATCAGTTGAAAACAAGCATCTGGAGGACAGTCCGTGAAGAGAGCCGGTCTGACAAAGTCGCTCGTTGCAGGGCACACTGTCGGAGAAAAAATGATTTTTCCTAATAACTTCAGTATCAAAACTCTTACTCAGATCGTCTTTTAACTCTTTTCCAAAAAGCGACTCTTTGAAGGGGTTCGGTCTGGGAACAAGCCTTCGGAACGTTTCCTTCGCCGAGACTTGGCGCTGAAGTTGAGAACGCACGTACGGCGTACAACTGCGTCTTGCTGCATTATTAAATAGAATGATTTGAATAGACGGAATTTTATTGGATTACCGGTAACTCGAGATTTGGTTAGCCTGAGGGAGAGCTGATCAAAAAACTTCGAGGCTAAATTCCTCTCATATGTCACACTGCGCATGTCCAGGCGTGTGACTGTCATTGTCTTTGTTTCAGTCTTCTGTGGTCAACGTTTTTGTAATGTCGATTTAACGATGTTCGACAGTAGACCTGCAGAATAACTCGTGAAATGTCTGAACAAGTAGGAATATTTTATTGTTCGTGTAGACCATTCTGCCGGAATATTCGAGAATCGGTCTGCCTGTTTTTGTTTTGTGAATTCGACAGGTACTGACATAGGAGTACAACGAAGGCCCACTTGTCGGAATTGCTTTAACGCGGAGGAACTGAGTAAAATACCACAGCAGGTGACGAAACGTGAGCTTACGGTTACCATTACAATTGAAATTGACTTGTTTGCCAATCAATGAAACACTGATTGCTTTTTCGATGCAGAAGGTTTTGTGCACCGCGGGGCGGAGTGTTCATGTTAACCTTGTTTGCTAGCTAGCTAGCTAAAAACGCCTGGCTGGCTGACAAGAGTTTGCTAACACCTCATTTTATCTGATCGGTTCTGCTGTGTTCTGGTGAAAGGAGTACAGCTGAACCACGGAAGTAACACAAGTCGGCTTCAACAGGCGTTCATGTTAAACACCTTGAAGTAGGCATTACATTAGACGAAACAGTAGTGATCTGTGTTGGAGTTTAACGTCAGCTGACCGATGTGGTGCAGAGTTACATTAGCCGATAAACTTAACGACCAGTTACAGGAAGTGGGAGGTTCAACTTTCGATGGCCGTTTCGCCTCACAATCTGCTATGATGATCCATTTGTAACAAGATGAGACTGTCTTCAGGGTTGTTGCTTCATCATCAGGGCGATGATTGCAGCAAGCACCTCTGAAACGTCGGTAAACTTCTACCATTGTGCACTGCGCTTCGACCCAGAAGACAGCCATCCTCATACTCGCCGTGAGATCAGATCTCATTTGTGATAAATTTATCGGGGCCGAAAAGACGCAGAGAACAGGGCTGCCATCAATTTGATCTGACCCAGTCTTCGCAGACTCTTTCTTCTTGAGGTTACTGTAATCGTTTAGTCATGAGGTCGGGCTCGGACTATGACTACCCATCAAAGATGAAGCAATGTTTCCGTTTTCAATACATCCACACCCGCACATGTTGCGACATATATTTGTCACTGTCAGCTGTCCTTTCGAAAAATCCACATTCAAGAAGTTCAAAACTTCTTGTAACTGGATACTTTGACAGGCCATTGCAGTATTTCACCCCTAGGAGGTCGGACCCCTATTAATTGGGTTTATGCAACGTGACCTAGCGTCACCACGCGATGTAAACTGTCAAAGTTGACCTTGGGTATCGAACCGACCAATCAGAGAAAAGTTATTCTGACTTAAATTTAAATTATTCAACCAATCACAAAACAAAACGGGAAGTCGAACCAATGATGTCACAAAATATCCAGATTTCGGGAATCGTGGGAGAAATTAATATATTTGAGAGAAAACTTCTTTTAGAGCCAGTCGTCAGCTGTAAGGTGAAACGTTATCACGGACGCATCGGTGTATTGCATTAACTTTAACCAAAACTCAACACATACTTGTCTTAACCTTGATTTCACGTGTCTGGCGGGACACGACCGTTTGAACTGTCACGTGTTATCAGCCCGTGACATTTGCCTATCGATTCCATTGCACGTCATCAACGGAGAGAGGAAATTTAATGACTGGACCAGAAACTCAAACTTACAGATTTTATTAATTTGTTGCAAAGTGATTGTTAAGTCTTTTCTTTTGTTGACTCGTGCTTTGTTTAGGGCTTCATTGTGATAAACTGTATTTTTAATCATTTTGGATTTGCTAGAATTTTGTTTATGGGAATTTTAGTGCCAGTTCGTCATTCACACGTTGGGCCAAAGAAAGTGTGGGTGAGACTAACGGACGGACGGACACAGTTTTCGGCTCGTGGGTTGAGTAGGAAAGTAGTGTAGAATTCTCTTCCTAATTTGGTAGGAGAAGTTTGTCGTTCGCCGCACAAATTTAGTTTTGGTCGACGAAACAGAGTCTTTGTGAAAAGTTACATACAGTTACAAGACTGTATTTCTTGATTGAGAGTTACGTAAAAACATTTTCATTATGTTCATCATCGGCGTCAAATACCGCCTGCAGCAGACGTCGGAAATTTCGCACAACTGCAGAACGAATATCTTCACCGACTCTGA
Source organism: Zootermopsis nevadensis (assembly GCF_000696155.1). The sequence goes on from NW_019061003.1 coordinate 17,613, forward strand.
TCATTACTGCCAAAATTTCTTGTCACATTTCTTCTATTGTGTGCGGATTATTTGTTTTAAAACTACAGCATTTTCTCCCGAGACTGTTGAACTCAGAGATTTTTGTTATGTACTTAGGTAATTAATATGTTATTAAAATTTGAGCGTCTTCTGAGAAAAATCCTGTAAATAATTTCTTTTTTTAAATAAAATTAACCACCGAAAGTGCATGATACCGATACGTGGGCCTCTGTCGTCTGTGGCCTGTAGTTGTTTAGGCTGCGGTAAAACTGAATACGGTTCAGTCTGGCAGCAGAAGACGCCGAGGGGCTCTCTGGGTGTACTCTTTCTCTGTTCCGTCGGTCTGTGAGCGCGCGGAGCAATGCCATTACAAGCACGTGGCGCTCCCTTGCACAGCGCCGTCTTATGGCAGCTGGTGCCGACCTAGCATCGATCGCGACAGAAATCGGCCACAACCGTCGGAGCGGTGTTACACATTCTTACGATGAACTTTTTTTCCCAGTACGATTTCGAATTCTTATTTTGACGCAGTGTCGTGTAATTTCTTTTTATGAACGTAAAAACCGAGTGTTTGAGATTATAAAGGTTTGTGGCCCTCTTGGTCGTGGCGCCGTGTGGTCTTGTGATTACCAAAACGACCCTGAAATGGCTTCTTTACGCTCCTCCGAGACTTTTCGATAACCACGTGACGTCCCAGGACCACGATCGATATAAAAATCGATTATTTTTCAGTCGATCTGTCTGTACGCCCAACAAATTATGTGATAGACAATTAGGTGTCGCGAGACGTTGAAGAAAACGAGAATGAAGCATAAACATGCTTTATTGGTGTTGATATGTTTAGATATTTAATAATTTCGCTCGTAAGAAGTTACTTGAATCAAAACGGCGTGTGATGAGAATTGACCGAATTGTAGATTAATCGTTTGCTTTAAGTGAGTGATGTCGCTTTCATGCAAGGCGTAGCTTAGAATTCGATTTCGGAGAAGTGATCGAAATGCAGGTCTACAGCGTGTGTGAAAGAATTTAAAAAGAACTGAAGTAGGTGGCCTATATGATTGACACAGCTTTTATAAGTTAAATATCGTTTAGGATGCCCAGTGCGGTGGATTGTTCTCCTTTGCATGTCACTGAGATGCCTGTTTGGTTTATTATGTCTGTTTTTATAAGTTAAATATCTTTTAGGATGCCCAGTGCAGTGGATTGTTCTCCTTAAATTTTCTCCTTTGCATGTCACTGAGATGCCTGTTTAGTTTATTATGTCTGTTTTTGTTTGTTATCGTCAATTTTAATACGTCTATTCCTACAATTATTGATGCCGAATTGACATCACTGTGGACTTGTGTTATTTTCAATACCCTTACAAATAGGCTTTAATGCTGTTCGAGATTATGTAATTGTGTACATTTTACTTTCGTCATGACAACAACTCCGCTATGACGGAAATGCGAAGTGATATTCCTAGTAGAATCAGTGAAACAAGTTTAGTTTCTGTCTTCACGTGTTGACCTAAATACTCTTTGACCCTGTCCTGAGTCATGTCTCCTCTTCACCCCTGCAAGGTATTCTATCTCAGAATTTGGGAAAATCATGCGGGCATGAACACAGTTAGTTGCTAGTTGACTCATATTGGAATTGCACACCTACTTTGTATCTAGGAGGTTCCGGGTTTAAACTCGACCTAGAGACAGGGCTTCTGACTGAGATTTTTCATGATTTTCCTCAGTCCGTCAAGGCAGAGGATTGCACGGTACCTTAACAAATCCATGACCCATCCTTCCATGTTCTTTCCATCCCGTTACTAACAGATTGTCCTCCCATTTGACGCGTTGTAATCAGAGGCGTTTGCATTGTCATTAATTAAACTACAGATAAATAATACTGGCTTCGCATTTCATTTGGTTGGATTTGTAATACCAGCAGCTCTGTGTGTGTGTGTCCCCTAAATTGGTCCTGAATCAGTTCTGTCGTCCTGCAGTTGAGGGACTGTGGCTGCGAACAGCGACTTACAGATGTCTCAGTTAATGGTTAACACGCAGTAAACAGGGTTTGAGATTTAATTTTGGTTAGGGAAAGCGAAGTTACCCGCTACAGGACTTCTTGTTCGCTTTCTGTTGACTGAAGAAGTCCAGGAAGATCGAAAGCGGACATCGGCTTTGGTCTTACACTGAAATCGCCTGATGATGATGATGAAAATCAGTTTTGTAGTTCTCCGAGTCTGCAAGATACCATTTATTCGACATTAGACAATATCTAAAAGATACTCATGTCACTGTGACATTTAGCCGTGGTTTTCTTCGGGATATTTAACTACCGTTGGACACTTAACAGTATACTGAGCAAGGTATGAGCTGGTATGACGTTTTCTCGTGATTTTATTCTGCCCTCTCATCGGCACAGAACTGTTCACTCGTCGTGTTCTTTATGAAGGCCTCTGCGAAGCTCTCCTAATGTTTTCTTAAGTCCCTTTCGTTAGCAGAAAAACTGTACATTCACACTTTTCACGATCTGCGGGCCATATTCTTACGGCTTTCTGAAGTAAACACTAGACGGTACTCACTTTGTGCAATATAAGTGAGCTGGTTCTCCCGGCTTGACCTCGTGGTTTGCCTCAGCCCGTCGATTTGACACACTCACTGTCCGCTGGTTCTCTCGAGTTGCTTTCTACCCAATTCATAATTCATAGCATCTTTCGTCATGTCGGGTCTATAAGCCCTGCAGCAAGTAACTTGATTAGCCTCTTTCATGCGGTAATCCCGTATTACCATGCGGGTCACGTCTCACCGAGCGCTGGTTTAAGGGATGAAATCACCCCGCGTTGCAAAACATGAACAGGAGAGTCTGCAAACTATACGCAAGGTTTGGCTCGTTTCATGATTTACTTTTGGTTTTAAATTGGTTGCACGAGACCCACAGATTGCCAAACATCAAATCAGGTTGTGAATAATATAGGCCTGATATAAAAGTTCAGTAGTTATCAGGGTTTAGAAGTTGTAAGAACTTCATGGTTGTTCAAAAATTTTCGGGAAGTACCCCCCCCCCCCCCCCCCAGAACGTGGGTCCGAAGAGAATCGAAAGAGTTGCACGTGTTTGCAGTTCGTCAGTTAGGTGTGATGGTGTGAAATATCCAGTGTGGGGTTATGGGAAATAATTAATATTTCGTTTTATAAACGGTCAAAGTACTTTATTGTAAGGTGTCACCAAAGTGGGCGCAGAAAATGTAACTGAGCATGACGTCATCTTGTAACGTAATGATCAGTTTTGGTTTTCACTGTAATGCATGTTTATCGAAGTGTGCTAAAAATCTGGTTATGCAACTCATTTTTCATGTTTATCCAACTAAGCTAAAAGGAATAAGTTCGTATAACTATTTTTCGCAAGTATTTGAGATAAGCTAGAGGTATTAATTTTTGCTCTTATGTAAATGAAAGTATTTGAGATAAGCTCGAGGTATTAATTTTTGCTCTTATGTAAAGTGGGTGTTAAAATTTTCCAGTCTAAATGAAAATTGGAATCGTTCGAAAGTATTATGTACAATTTTATCGAGTATCAAATTTAATTGAAATCGGGTTATCCGTTCTCGATTTTTACCGTGGAAGGTGATCACATAATCTGTACATTATACTCCCTCGTTTTTCCACCACGGGTGCTACCAAACTGCTCTCGAGTGTTACTGTGCGCGTTGGACACCCTGGATGTTTCCCAGGCCACTGGCATCTTGTACATTTTTTACTTCCTATTCCAACATTTATATGATGTTAAAATCCATTACCTTCAGAGGATTTTAACCTTTTAAACTGTGCTAATGTAAATTTCGGAAAAGTGATTTTCTGGTGAGTTCTTAGTTGTGTTTGAGTGATGGATGTAACTGCAATGAACACAGAAACTTCTAGGAGTTTACTTTTAGTGAAATATTTCTATAGTTTGTTTGAACATACGGCGTATTGCCTTAAACAGTTGAGTGAGATTGCTGTGTGAAATGGAACTATGTAAATGTAGTTGGTTGTCTGCTCATTTGACAACAAACGAAAGAAACGTTGGCCATGGGATTCTTAGGCAAATCAAAGGAATCGTTTCACTTCATTGAGTCGTGGTAGCACGAACAGACAGACATCGGTTTGATATGAAACGCGCTCCGCAACCAAATCCGTTCAATAACATTGTTGAACGAAGAGAACAAGACGGGCGACATCTCGTGAGTTGGATGCGAAGATATTAGCCTGGGTTTGTTCAATGAGGTTAGTTTTATCGATCACGGAGACAAAGACAAAAAGCAGATGCATAATAAAAGAGCAGCGGGCCGCGCGAGGCGGAGTGCGTTTAAACTGAACGTGACCACCGTTATCTGTGACTTCACTGACATGAAAAGTGAGGAGAAGTTATGCAGATCCTCAGTTTGCGGACACCTGAAATATTTGCTTACATGGCCGAGCAGGTTGGTGTGTAGTAATTCTGCTGAGTTTTATTCGATAGTCACCAGGTTCGAATATCGGTCGAAATAAAATGCTGGTATAGTTTGTTTTTGTCCTCCCAAGTATGCTATGACACCTCCTCCGTTGTTTTTGACCGTGGTCCCATCTCATTCGCCTAACTGTACAGTTGAAACAACAATATGAATGGTCAAATAATCAATCATCAATCTACACTGGACTTCCTTGTTCCTTTACTAGTACCAATACATGTCAGTAGGACAAGACCTGAGGTAGTCTGCTTTACTCCCTTGCAGAACTTATGTATGGTCTTTCACTGTACGAAATTTTACGTACATACATACATCTTTATTACATTCCATGGATCAATAAGTTAGTCAGATGACAATAGGATGTAGAAAAAGTCATAATAATACAATTCATGTTATACAAATACAAGTCATACTTTTATATAAATGTCACAAAAATACAAACAAAGGGTTCACATGAAGTAGAGATAAGTTACAAATAAATCCACCCATTATATACAATAGATAAATTACGACTTACTTGTAAACATTAGAAATTCATCGACAGAGTAAAAGGAGTGTGTAATTAAGTATCTTTTCAATGCTGGTTTAAATTGTGCCTTTTTATTTACAAGACTTGTGAGATTTGATGGTAGACTGTTGACAATTTTGATTCCTGCATAATATGCACTCTTCTGAAAGCATGAGAGGTTGGCAATTGGTCTATGAAGCTGATTTTTATTCCTTGTGTTGACACAGTGTATAGCAGAATTAGTTTGAAAATGTTCTTGGTTATTTACAATAAAGTTCATTAACGAGAATATGTATTCATATGGAAGAGCTATGTACGTAGGAACAGTGGTTCGTGTATTATCTTCAGTAAACAGAACGGTGAGTTTAAATTTCCTGCATTTCCAATGATATTTTTCATCCAATACAACAGTGCAAGTAATGGAAATTTATTATATTCCAAAATATCTGTCATGAAAAATTATTATGACCATACTCTCAATGATGCTGGTACTTGTCACACCCCAAAACTTTGCAGAAAATTTATTATGGGACACATCTCACTCTTACACTTTTTTATATGTACATTGAATTGGGTTGGTAGGTCAGAAGTGTCTGGTTAATTTGAATTAAGATCATTGCAGTTATTAATCCTTTCGAGTTTCTTTATGGAGCCATTTGTGACATGTACCAAAGAGAAATGTTTATAGCTCTGAATCAGTTCTAATTCGGAACTGTAAAATTTTAACACGTCCAACCAGAAAAGGAGAAAATGAAAATATTGAAATCCTGAATTGCTCTTGTAAGCCAAGAGGAACACAGTTTTCTTAAATACGAGAGTGGCTTCACCATTGAGGAACTCAGAAATTATAATTCCATTTGACTGAGCCTCTAAATGTGGAAAGATGTACAATCCTTGGCAGTAATCTGTAAGTACAGGTTTATAAGTTACTTCGTTATATGTGATGACACTTCATTGTCGTGAGATGTGTGTATGTGTATCCAAAATCAATAATCTGCACTATTTCAGATAGGTAATGTAAAATAAGTAAAGGAACCAAGTTTCCATGTAATATACTTTAAAATAAGGAATAAGCAAATAAATAAATATTTTAGGAGGTAATTCATCTTGACACAGTGAATATCCCCGTCCATACCACAGTGGTGCTGATCACAGTGAACGTGAAAGCAGAGAGTAGTGAATAAGGGATGAAAGAAAAAAAGATGAGAATGCATTTTTATTGCTGGAGTGTGTTTATTGCAGCTCTAACCAAAGATGCCAATATGGAATTTCTCTGTGGGTAGTGACAAGCACCCTGTGGTTTATGCCATGCAGTGTTCAGTCATCAGCTGATTGTTGTCTTTTCAATTTGTGTGTGGAAGTGTTTAATTTCCTGTGCCTTATCAAGTATGCTAATATCTTGCATTCATTATAGGTCAGGGAGTAGTGTATAGCTCCTGGCCACGATGTTTGGTGTATTGATATAGCTTGCCAACTTTTTTTTTCTAGTACTCGTATCTGCCGTGATTCGGTAATCTCCTACTTGAATTTTCCAGGATAGTATTTACATACATTTACAAAAAAGATTAATTTGTGTCTTGTGGAGTAATTAAAACTTTAAATTGAAATTCCTTTAATTATTGCATTTAGCTTAGTGTATTCATGGAGGATCACTGAGAAATAACTTCTAAACCCATTTATTCTTTCCTTTATTAATTTATTTTCAGTTGGAATGTCCATTGTAGAGTATTGTGACCACACTTAAGTTGAATGTACTAGTAGTTTGTATGTGTAAATGTAATTTGTGTTTTGATGGGCAATACCATCTGTCACCAGCTTTTGAGGACATGGTGGATTGAAAGAAGGCAGGTAATGACCATTTTGAGGATGATGCTACCCAGAGCTTGCTTGGACAAACACACCTTAAAAATAATAAATCAACCATGCTGCTGGTATTGCCAAGATTTAAAATAGTTACATTATAAACTCAGGCCACTGCTTGGTAACTAGTAAACTTACAACAGATTTCTTTTTCCACTCATTCATTTAACATCCATCATTGTTCAGATCAAATGACTGTAACTGAATTGTTTTTAGTATACTGCTCGTGTCTGTTCCACACCTTATTGTGGTATACAGATTGTTCTGCTTAATATCTTTTGACGCTTGGTTTAGGCAGGCTGATTGTTGTACACTCTCTGAATGAATTTTGTGTCTTGCAAACACGACTGCTTCACATTTTGTTGATGTGTTCCGATGTTTATAACAGATGGGTGCGTGATCGTTGCTGGGACATGCAAGAGGGCAGCACGATGGTGACCCCAGGTTACGAGCAAACAGAAGCTGGAGGTGGAGTAGCGATGACCACAGGATCAAATGACCAGGGCACAGGTTTCAGTCAGCCTGACCAGGCACAGTTTGAAGCTGACAAACGATCTGTGTACAAGTAAGGATGGGTGTCATTTAAAAACGTAACTTTTCTGTCAATGACAGTAATCCCTTGTAGATATTTAATTTCTTTCTTGGTTATGTAGTTAATGTTTCATTGATGTGTTGTTGATTCAGGTACTCAGTGTTAACATTTTAGACATTGCTTTTTGTTTCTTAATGCAGACATCCACTATTCCCATTGCTGGCACTCCTGTTTGAAAGATGTGAGCAGGCAACTCAGTCCGCTGAGTGTCCAAATTCTGAGAGCTTTAATATGGATATCCAGGCCTTTGTGCAGCATCAAGAACGGGACAGGAAACCATTCCTTATGAATGACCCGGAAGTCGATGGATTGGTAAGTGTAGAAAAATTATGGATATTGGATTTTCAGGTACTGTTCAGTATTTGCTTGGAAAGACTAATTATCAACTGGGATTTTCTGATGGGTTGATAAAATATGCCTTTACACTCATTCATGATGGTATGTGATGTAAACAAGAGAACATAAAAAGAAGTCCATAACATTCAAATGTGTCTTCATTTTTTCATAACTAGGAAGTTTTCTTCACATGCAAAACTCAATGTGAAGATATTTAATGTAGTGTATTTTACCTGCTAAGTGGATCCCTCATCACAAAAGCATGGTTTGCCCTAAGGTTGCAGGTGTAGGAGAAGACCTACATGTGGAGGGTAACTGTGTAAAGATAAAAGAAGTCATGAACAACTGACAGAGGGTGGGCAGGTGGCTTTGTAACATCCCATGTTAAAAGTACATTATTCTGTGGAAATGGGAATGCTGATCATTATTTAGAGACTGCCTTTTTTGTACATAAGGCAATCATGATGGTTATTCACAGGGTAGTGTTTGTTTGCAAAAGTATGTCATATGTAACATTAATAGGCTGTTGCATTGGAGCATCAGCTGAGTGTATTTAGTCACCTAACTATGATAATGCGTGGCGTAAGAGCCCTCTGAGAGCCAAAGCCGACTATCTGGCTGCTGGCCTCACGTTCACATGCCTAAGCAGAGGTGAACGATCATCCAACCAGATATAGGGTGACGTGGTCAGCACGACGAACCCCCAGCCATCACTAGTTTTAATGAACGGATTACGCTACCCATTGTAGCTCCCCAATTTCCTCACGATGCTGGGTTGGCACCGGTCCCATACACCGGTCAAAAATCTCATGACAAATTTCTTTCCCAGAGATTCGAACCGGCGCGCATTCTGTATCACCGGTCCGAAGCATGATGCCTCAGGCCATGCGGCTACGGCGCGTTAGTCACCTAACTACTCCATGAAAATTGCGTTAGTACATTTTAGTGGAATGGCTGGGAGGAACGATGTTTACAAACAAACAATTGGGGATGAGGGAGTTAATAAATAATGAGAGTGTGGCAAAGATAAAATATTTGGAAACAAAGGTTACAGATTACATTCATGAGTAAGTCAAAAGCAGTCTAAATTTGGGGAATGCTTGCTACCATGAAAGTGAGGATCTTCTGTTTCATGTTTACATCAAGACATGTAAAGATTAAAATATTCAGAAATATAATTTTATATTTTGTTCTGTATGGGTGTGAAAGCTGGTCTGTCACATTATGGGAAGAACACAATATCAAGATAGGGATCAGTGGTGGACTCTCGTGAACATGGTAATGAAGCTTTGATTTCCATAAATGCAGGGAATTTCTTGACTTGCCGAGCATACTATTAGCTTTTCAAGAAGAACTGTAATCCATGCAGTTAATATATATAACTTATAAACTATTAAACATATGAAGTAATGAATTAAAATTTAAGAATGTAGTAAGATAAGTGTGAATTATGCACATTTGAATTCTATGACCACATTTATGTCGCAGATGATAAAAGCAATTCAGGTTTTGCGGATCCACTTGCTAGAACTGGAGAAAGTGCAGGAGTTATGCAAGGATTTCTGCAATCGATACATCACCTGCCTCAAGGGCAAGATGCAAAGTGAGAACCTGCTTCGTTCTGACTACGCAAGTTACGAAAACAACAACAACAATAATAACAACAACAGCAGCAGCAATAGCCATTCAAGCAACAGCAACAGCCCGGCTGGGAACACCAACTATGCCACTTCGCCTCACACTCTGCAGGTGAGTTGTAGCCATACGTGGGCAAAACATCACCTGAGAAGTGCGTAATTATGCGTATGGATTTGGTACACCTGTCCTAGGAGAGTTATATAAAGAGGTCACAGTGGGTGTAACTTGATTGGGAAAACAAGAAATATACAGAATTTCTCTGGGAGACTTTCTTTGTATGCAGTCACTTTATAATTTAACCCCTTAAGTGGGCTAAGCTCATATATGTGCAGATGGTTCCGCAAGATATTAAAACGTATTTATTGTGAAATACTCCACTAAATCCAATGGGAATAGCAGGGGAAAACAAATGACAAATGTTTAAAAAAATTGGTGAAATTGTTAGTAAAATAGCTAAAAATTTAAACAACATAATTTTTTTTATTTCTGTACCTAATAAATCTGTATTATGTATAATATATGAAAAATTCACTATTATTTTAATAAAATAAAAAAGCCCCCTGGTGATGCAATGGCATAAATTTCGCCCCCACTTAAGGGGTTAACCCCTTCCATGCCATTAACAAGATACCATGCAAATACTGGCCAGATGCTCTAAATAGTGCTGGAGTTTACTGTCGGAGAAAATATAAATATTTTCTTTCTTTTTCACATATTGCATCGTTAAGAATTATACTCAAGTTATCATGCATACATACAGACCATGGGTATTGTCTATTGTTAAATCAGCATGGAAAGAGTTAATGGCCACAACTTATCTCTGAGGCTAATCTTAAAGTGGTTCTTAAAAATTAAGGTTATGTTGTTTGGCATTGACAGACGTCATTGGGGAGTGTTGAGCCTCCTGGTTAAGTCTGAGGGTCAGTCATTCAGTCATTGTACACAGCATTCCTGTGCGCCACTGAGGTTTGCAGAATTTTGATTTTGGAGTTGATTGAATTATAAAGCGAAGTGAATATTTGCCATATTGGCCTGTATAAATTGACCTTGAAATATGAAAGTTTAGTCACCATATCTATGTTATTTCAGCATACAAGATACAGTTGTACCTAATGCTCGTAGTTATGGCATTAACTTTCTGAGCCTGTATTCACTGTGAGGGATGAAAGTAGATTTCACAAATTCGAATTTGGTGTGATTGTTTGCAACCGATATCAGCTGCTTGGCTAAAGCAGTTCGTAAGAATCTTCTTGAAAGTGGGATACATGAATGTGTATTCCTTTGTTGAATAATATACAGCTGCACGGTTTAAATGAGTATTTATGCAAAAACAACATACATATTAAAAGATAATAGTAACATGGGCAGACTCAAACTCCCATATGGTCTTTACTTTGATGCTAATCTACTGTGCTGTTGTCTCAGCTACCACCAGATATACACTCCCAATTAAAGTATAACATTAACCTTTGTTTTGCCATTGAACCTTACTGACATAGTTCAGAGAAATCACTGTCATCAATTCATGCTCTTCTTCAAATTTGGCAAACATATTGCTATGCTTAATGGACATCTGGAATAAGCAGCTGTAATTAATGGAAGGCAGAGAAAAGCCACATACAGACAAATACAAGGAGATTACAAATGACTTGAATTATAATGCCAGCTGTTCGCTTACATCACTTCTGGTTTAGGATGTAGAAAATATCAAGTGCTTGATTTTTGTTGCAGATTGTACATTTTTTGTGTAAGGAGTAGGCGGTGTACATTCAGTGGCATGTTCTCCTTTATCATGTAAAGTGATTCTGAATTTATGAATACAGAATTTTTATTTGTACTAATGCAGAAAAGGGTCCGCAGTGGCCGCACGGTCTGAGGTGTGGGCCTTGTGCCGCTTGGTCGCTGGGGCCGTGGGTTCGAATCCCACTCAAGCCATGGCTGTTTGTCCGCATTTTTCTGTGTTGTGCTGTCCTGTGTACAGGTAGAGGCCCTGCCTTGTCCAAGGAGTTCTACCGAATGTCCCTAGATCAAGCCAACGGAAAGTTGGGACCCGCAGTGCTCAGGCACTTGAAGAACGGGTCGTTCCCAGTATCCCAGTACTAATGCAAAAATGGAAGTTAATTTGGGGGGGGGGGCCATAATGAAGGCTAATGATGTGCCAGCTGTTGACTAAGCAATGTGGTGATAAGACGAGAGGTGGTTTAGTCTATTAACTGCTGTCCATGTGAGCATTCGGTTGTGTGTTACTTTATGTAATCTTTTCAAGTTTCTTGTTCAACATGGTAGCCTGGTATGATACTCCAGCCTAGAAGGTCACTCTCATGTGTTGCAAGGTATAAAGAGAAAGTTTTTTGGGCTTGTAATGGATTTAGAATCACACCTTGATTGTAACTGACAAGTTGTGATACATTATCTAAAAGGTTTGCAGCCTGCCGTGCCAGGTACATTGAAAAGCGCGATTGATTATGCATGAAGAGATACCAGCTCTAGGTTTGAACCTGATGGTTCTGCCTCCGTAACTTATTTGACGGTTTGAACCAGATGGTTCTAGCTGGTGCCGTAACATGTTTGACAGGTGGTGTCCTCTGCAGGCGGTGTTCCACCTTCACACCACCAGGGAGGGGGAGGGGGAGGAGCTGTGCTAATGTCAACACAGCCGCAGTCTGTGCCCCCTTCCAGCAGCCAGATTGCATACCAGATGGTGCAGACTGCTCAGGGGCTGGTGGCAGCACCTGTCCATCTCCCTGCACAGGCACCCTCTCCAGGTATCGTGCACGGGAGTACGCCCCTCTCTCAGATTGGAGCCAACCCTTGTCCTCCGCCCAGCGACTCAAGCCTCTTACACAGTAAGTAGCACTTCATGTTACAGCAAGTTGTGTAACACTTGTAGGATATACTTAAAAATTTTGCCTGTTTTCTTTCAGGGAGTATCAAAGGAAAACTGAAAAATAGTTTTGTACTCATTTCATGTGAGTAACTATTGTTTTTCTATGAAAATGCTGTTTGAGTAGATATAATTCATCTATTATGTTACCAGCCATTGTATACTATCAGCATAAAGTTGTTTTATTTGGCTTTAATGCCAAAAATGCACTTTATCCTATGCATAATGACACCCTAGTAGCACTTTTCTTAGCGTCCTGGCTATGGAAATCACTATGAGTAAGTTTAGGTGAAAAAAATGAGGATGTGATATGATTTTTAATCCCAGGCTTTCAGGTACACAGTCACTGTGAACATGAGACTTACTGCATTGGAAGTAAATCCCATTTGAAAACAGTTTCTGCCATTTTATGCAAATGGCAGGTTTCAAGTGAATAGTCATCAGTAAGTTGCAATAAGAATTAGAGTTCACAGTTGTTTTAATTTTTACTCCATGTATGCTAAAGCAATACCTTTCATGTCCCTGCTTAATGTTAACAAGATATTTTAATCTATGTATGCTAAAGCAATACCTATCATGTCCCTGCTTAATGTTAACAAGATCTTGCCTGTAAATTGTGAAATATAAAATTTATTTTTCCTGGGTAGCTCAGATATTGAAATTTCATACTGCTCTGCATGCTTTGAAGTTCAGAAGAGTGAACTCAGATGTCGCTTCTTGCAACATCTAAAAGAAAACTTCTTATCATGCCCATGCTTGGCTCATCAGTTTTAAATGTCTGAACTCGCGTGCACACTTTGAGTTTTTTTATATGCAGCCGTTACCATAGACACAGACCAAATGACTGTGAATATTCACATAATCTGCATTCAAAAATTTAATTGCAGTTCAAGTTGGTGCATACATTGAGTGGGACAACCACTGTAATTTGCTACTGTGAACAGCTGATTTACCTTACAGTACCAAACGTTACCATGTGTTGCCTCCATTTTCCAGTTATTTTTATGATTCCTCACAGTTCTTCTAATCTGGTTATTTAATAGATAATCATCACTAATTAGATAAGCTTACATGAGTCTATGCTTGTATTTGGGGTTGTCTTGTGATATATTTATTTTCCAGGATTCTTTTGACAGAGACAAATTGTGAATCATCATTTCCTCAGAGATTTTCTGTAGCATGTACAGGAAAATGTGCAGTGTAAACATCCTGAGAAGTGGCACATCGAATATTGGTATTTCCATAAGGAATTATTTTATTTTTCTGTTCATAAATTGTTGGCCACAAACCACGTAACTATTGCCCCCCTATCCACCATAATAAACAGGAAGAGGTGTGTTTATATCATATAAAGTGTAGATTGTACTATACTTGTAGAGCTCAAAGTACAGAACTTCCATAAAGAAAGAGATGGAGGGTATGACATTGTACTGGAGCGTCATGTGAAATTTAACCGAAATGTTATTTTTGTCCATCTTTATACAACAGATTATCACTTAGTGTCTTTTTATATGTAGTTCACACATGAATATTTTGGGTTTAGAAACAGATCTTCACATCTTCATTTTGTTTCTCGTATCACTATACTGTTGGACGCTAGAAACTGTAATTATCTAGGATGGATATTAACTTTTATAAACCTGATGTTACTCTGCTTGATTCATTTCTCTTGATTGGGTATAAAAATATGACCTAAAAATGATTTAAAATGTATAGCATATAAAGTTAATTATAAATTGCTGATGTTAAATAAATGTTAAAGAAACATGTTTATAAACTAAATACTAAAACATTAAGTGATAATTTGTTGTATAAAGATGGACAATATTAACATTAAAGGGATAAAGATTTTAAATAGAACTCTGATAAATACTGTGAATAGATTGAAGTTTATTTCTGTTTTCTTACCATTGAAGGGAGAATAAAAGAGTACGGATAAATCTTGATCCTCTCACAAGATTAATTTGTGCATTCTGTTTTTAATATAGTTAAAATTGTCATGGGATAAATGGAATTGAACATGAGAAATATTTAATTGAAATCAGAAGTATAAAATCTGTGCAGGTTATGGGTCACCTAGTGGTCATATCTCATGGGAGATACTTACCTCAAAATAATAAGCTGTATAGCAAGGAGGCGCAATGTCTAAAATTCTTTTTCATTTCCATTTGTAACATTGGGTTTCATCTGTGGGCTTAGCAACGAAATTTACAGTCAGAGTTCAAATATGCTAAAGCAGAATCTGACAAATTCCCAAATTGTCAGTTTTGATATTATGATAATGATGGTGAATTTTTGTTTTCAGAATCAGCGACTACTTTAGTGGCATTACTGTTGCGCATTAATGTTATGCTGTGTCTTGCTTCATGTTGGTTGTAGGTCAGCTGTCACCAGCCCCCACAACCCCTGGGTCAGTGGATGATGATGATGATTTCCTCAGTAACAAAAAGAAACAGAAGCGTGGTGTTCTGCCCAAACATGCCACCAGTGTCATGCGGTCCTGGCTCTTCCAGCACCTAGTGGTAGGTCTGGTGGCTTGCAACCTTTCTTCATATACATAGTCATGCCACAGAGAACATGAGATTCATTTAGATTTCAGTGTAAGTTTGGATGGGGTACAGTCAGGTGCTTGAGTAGCGTGTCATGTTGCAGCATCCATACCCCACAGAAGACGAGAAGCGCCATATTGCTGCGCAAACAAACTTGACATTGCTGCAGGTGAACAACTGGTTCATCAATGCCCGGCGGCGAATTCTACAACCAATGTTGGATGCCTCAAACCCAGCAGCAACTGATCAGCCCAGTTCAGGCAATAATCTGCATAGCAAGAGCTCAAGTAGTAAGAAGGCAAAGCACTCTGGCAATGGTAACAGCAAGCAGGCAGCACAGCGATTTTGGCCAGAAAACATAGCATCTCTGCAGCCACAGCTGAATCTGTCAGCTGAGTCAAATGGGGCAACTCACACTGGTTGGTATTATCCACTTCATTCTAGTTGTTTTTGTATAGTGATCTCCATTGCCACTATTTATGTTAACGTCTTTTTCCTAGACTCGTCGCTCATCAGCTCAACAGTACTGTCCAGCGAGGAAAGTGAAGGCAGCAGTCAGGATGAGGATGAGGAAGAAGAATTTGAGGAAGAGGGGGAGGAGCAGTCACAGGTCAAGTTAGAGGGGGATGCCAGCTCAGACTCGGAACAGCCGCAATGACATAGCGCAGACTGAACACTGTACTCTGTGTGGACTCATGATGCAAACAAAGTGGCAGTGCTCAGTGAGATAAATGCCAAATGCGGCGTAATAATGCCGTAGTCACTGTATACGTAACACGTGCCAGCCTCAGGTTAGAGGATTGGCACGAAGCTACCTAGTTCCTCTCAGTTCTAATAATACTATGTATACGTCACATTGAGAGATGTAGCGGACTTTATAAAGTATTTCGTATTTTAATTATATCAATAAATATATATGTATATAATTATATTTGGTCCCCTCAGCAATGCTCATTTCTAAAACTGACAAGAAAAATCCGTCTAATTTTTGTTGTTTTTGGCATTGTTGTTGTTACTGTGTGTGTTAATAATGCATTGCAAAAGACTTGACCCGCCCATTTTGCTCATGATAAGTATTACATAGAATGTAGCATTTCTTTAAACTTGACAAGAAGTAATAACATGCTAGTCTTGAAGAAAAGTTGCTTTTACAGAATACTCATTGCTTTCATATATAAGGCCAGGAGCCTCGGTAGTTTACCTCATCTATGATATTTAGAATATTATGATTAATTTTAGCATCAGACTTTATTTGGTAATGAATACTTATGATATTGGTATATCCACTACTTTTGAATGATTTACTCCTGAGAAGTATATCAACTCCCTCCATTTGTTTATAAAATAAACAATATTGCATGTGTAAAAGCATGGAATGGACAATATGGTACTCTTAGTTAAATGACAAGAAAAATATGCCTCATGTAATTAGCTTTAAATTCTTGTATGCTAGATTGTTCTGTTTTTCCATGTTTCCATTACAAAGACGAGTACGTGTGTGCCATATAATTGTCTATTTCACGTGTGCAATTTTTCCTCTATATTGGATGTGTGTACAGATAATTGTAGTGATAACTCTTGCTCATAATCAGGACATAAGATGTGAACTGTTTTGCCAGTTCCATGTTCAAATTATGGAATGTGTGCTGAAGTCGGTCTGCGTGAACTCCGTTGCACAGTGTGGGAACACTACCCAGACAGTTGTCTTTTTCAGAAACTTTTCAGATAAATTGAATTGATGAATTTATTTGGTTGAATTCTTTATCGCACATTATTTGTGCTGTAGCGTGTATATATTCAGATGTGGAAACAGTCTCCATGTGGTGGAGTTTGATAATCTTTACTAGAATGAACTTCATAAATTTTAATAATAAAGGTGTAATGAAATTACTTCTTTGACACTATTGTATTTAATTAGGTCAAAAGCGTTTTGAAATTAATTCAGTTGGACTGATAGTTCATCTGTTCAAATACACATAATCCAATTTCCTGTTAACAGTCTGTCAGTTGTTTGAAGACAGTAGCCATCATATTTCCTGTCGGCTGTTTGAACTATTCCGCCTTCCTGTTTACAGCCAGCTCTGATCTGTGCAGCCCTCTTTACACTGTGCTTGTGATTTGCATACAGATGTCTGGATTACGTTGCACTAATGCCTTTAAAATTCAGTTGGGTGGCTTGAACGAGATTGTGTTCACAGTAATTCTGTGGGTTTGTTCATGCACATTTCTACTGCATTAACAAACTCACACAGAAGCAGTGGTGCTCTCCAAGTATACGTATAATTGTTGATAGAATCACGCCATTATTTTGCATTTTACAACACAAATGTTGTACATTTATGCTGTAGTATTTTAAGTATAGATGTGTGTTTTTTAACATCGTGTGAGATGTTCATAAGTGAGGCCATGATGTGCTTGCAACATGAAATGGTTGATTTGCTGGTACACAAGAGATGACATCAGTTGTGAACATTCACACGTCACATAAATTAATACGTCTGTGATAAGTGCGTGGGAATTTTTATGTGTGACAAATACGTTCTCTCCAGCATAAATATTGATGAAGTGGAAGTTTGAGCATGGTTTTTGAATACGTACGCTAGTTCATTTCTTGCAATAAATAGTATACTATATGTATTCTGTACATGCTTAATAGTGTACATAGGTACTGGTGTAGATGAAATAATGTATGATGATTCTTTGTAGTGTATTTTCTATGCAACTTGGTTTCGTAAGCTAGATTGGTTAATTCTGTTAAGAGAGATGTTTTGTTTCATACACAAACACTGAACAGTATTGAATATGTACAGTTTTTGAATAGATAATGGTTTTATATATTATATGTATATTGTATACCAGTCCTTCTATTGTCATATATACATTTCAGTAGGTATAGTGAATTTCTGAATGCATATAAAATACTTTCTGAAGTTGCAAATGCCAAGAGATTGTTCAAATATAAATAAATGACTTTGAATTGCAGCATTTGCTTTTGGTTTTATTATGTCTCCAAATCCTCTTCCTTGAGATATGCTGACACTGTTTTCCAGTCCTGACTGGTTCAAGTCAGTCAGGACTTATTTATTTGCAATATAAACTGAAGTTGCAGTTGATCTGGTTGATTTCAAGTCTCAGATTCTCAGTCTTTGGATCCCCTTACTGGATGAAGTCTGAAAACCCCCTTCTAACCATGCTTTATGTAGTTAGTACTAATAGCATCTTCTCTTGTTGAAAGGAATTTATAAATTTTTATGATATTACATTAACACATTTAAATGTAGGTCTCAGGCCTAATTTTTTAGAATCACAAGACAGTCCTAATTTGTACATTTCTAACCTAACTCCATGGTACTACTACTTCACCAAGTGGTTGATAGTTCTTCAACCATTCAATGAATTTGTTGCTATTGTGGAATGTATAATCACAACAGTTTTACAATTCCAAAGGAAGGAAACAGAAAGCTAAGTACTCTAGACTGCATTCTAGACAGAAAGGAACTATACTCTTTTGTTTTTGTGACATACTTTGCAATTCTTGTAAAAAAAATTCATATTTTGTTTTCCATTTGATAATTTATCATTTTCCCATGCATCATTCAGTTTTTTTACAGTGCTTTGCAGCATAGTGATGGCATTCCAGCTGTAGGAGATCCCAGTTTGAATGTAAGTTTTTAGACTAGGTATTCTATTGTTTCATGTTTTCCTCCATGCAAAGTCAAGGGTAATATTCAAAATGGTGAATAAGTGTGAAATGGCATTGTGTGCATACACATCCTTGTATGATGATCTGTGTTAGTGATTTGATAGCTGGTGTTCTTCACTTGTTGCAGTTCAAGGTATAGTTTAACTTTTGTGAAAATGTGTAGAACTTGACAGACAGTGTAGTTTTATTGTGGTTCATTAAATGTAGTTAAATGGTGGTATGTAGTTATATTATGCAAATTTTCTCTAGTAGTAGTATGATACATATCTGTTCAAGTAGCATAATGTGAATGTTGTTTGTCACCTTTATGATACAGAGAAATTATGAGATGTTGGAGGACATATGTGGTACATGCTTTCTCCTTTGTCAGTTGCTCCAACTGAAACTTACACCCATAGAAAATGTTCCACTAGATTCCAATTTATCATTTTAATTCCAAATCCCAGATTACAATTTTCAAATCCTTGAAACATACTGCAGGTTTCCATGTATACATGAAAATCAGAACCACATTTGGAAAAGTGTGAAAGTATTCTTCTGTCCTATAGAATCTGACCAAATGTACTTAGAAGAGAATAAAAAAGGATAAAAGTAAAATTTGTGTATTTGCTATGAAGGACAATGGAGTCCAGCTTTCTGAGAAAACTTGTGGGATGATTTTTATCGTTGTTTTGTTTTCTTACATTAAGAAGAACAGAATTGTTTCCACCATGAACTGGTTCCAACTGACTGAACTCAGATTTTAACTGTTACCAAATAACTTGCTAAATATATATTTATTTAAGAAGAGATTGTGTTAAGAAGTTTTATCATTCAAATAAGAAAAACATGGTCAAAATTTTTTTGTAGACCCTAGGCACAGTGTGCCTGTTGGATAATATGGCCCCACCCTTCCATCTTGTTTCCTTAAACTCCATTTGAATATTATACTCCTGTTTGTAACTAAATCTTCTGAGTAGATTTTTCCCTTCAGGATTTCCATCCAAATTTTGTCTTCAGTTGTTATACCTTTTGTGTGTACATACTGCATCCTTCTGATTATTCTAAACAAACTAACCTATAAAATGTGTATTGTCAACTTATTATACCAAGTGACATCATTTACTGTGTAACATTTTCATAAGAACAACAATGAAAGTTTAAAACAAGTGCTATTGTATGGAATTTGATCCTTCTGTTTTAATTTTTATTTCTGAGTGAATTAATGCAAATACAAGTGAACGAATTTCAGCAACTTCTATGTAAGGAACCACAATGGACCATCTCTTTGTGCAGCTAAGAATAAGCCAAAACAGTTTTTGGTTAATGTCACATTCTTTGTAAATGATCATATGCAACATTAAAAAAATATCTAGTTTAGATTGTTATGAACGTGTCAACAGACGCATATAGAGAATTCTAAGAAATAAAAGAAATTTGTGGATATATTTAACTGAATGAATGTATTGCCACATTTATTTTACATTAATTCTTTGATGCTCAGTAAGAAGGGCTCCAAATTACATTTGATTTAAACCCTTCTTACAGAGCACTAAGTTATTAGTAACTAATAAGTTATTCTACTTACATGAATTGACCTAATTTTGTGATTTTGCTGCAATAGACTAGCTTTTTCTAAAAGACTACCCTTTCTTGTCATTCGATCCTGTAAAAGTTGAAGCAAATCATCAGTAATTTTTATCATTACTCATGTGTAATTATAAAACTTCTTTGAGTCAGAGATGAATTCTTGAATTAAATGTTTTGAAGTACTATAATCGTCTCTGTGCTGTGCAGATGAGCCCAGTACCTCCACTTCTTAGCATGCTTCTTACACAACTACTTTCAAATCATAAATGCAGATATTAAAGCAACATTATCCTCTCACATTCTGTTCATGACTGATTAAATTTGGTATAATGGTGATTTTTGACTAAGCACTTCTTGTCTTGTCTGATGTTGGCTCATCTAACGATGTCTTACATCCAGCCTTAGGAATAATGACTGGCAACGGAAAGTGATGTAGAACTGTATTGGACCACAAAGAATTGAAGTGAATTAATTCTGAGGTTTCATTGCTTTATTCAATAGAATCTGGAAACATAACAGTCAGTACACATTATCACAGGATCTATCAAGAACAACAAAAATTTGTACTCTTCATGGTTGCGCTACTGACTGCTTTATTGCGTGTTTCCTGAGAAGCAGCTGTGGTAAAAATTCAGCAAGGCAGAGTTTGTGTTTGTATGTGCATATCCTGTTGTCCAGAACTGCACAAAAAATGTCACATTGAGCAATTTATTCTTTTATTCTTCTTTATCCTTATTTCCTCCAATCAACAACTTCTGTGTTGTTGGATGTTGGTACAGGAAGACAGATGCTGTCGCCCCAAGGCTTGCTCCCACCCAGTACACCACGACATGTTCGATCAGCGTGTTGCCTCGACAGCCATACTTGAGGGAGGTTGCCAGTACTGGGTTGAAGTAGCCACCCGAATAGTCAAATGCTACAATGAAAAAGCATTGACAGAATTACATTGGTCTGTTAAGATACACGGAGAAGTTCATCGTAGGACCAATAAAGTAGCAATAAACACAATTTATAAGTGAGTTGCATCAAGGAAATTAGGAACTTTCCTCTTAATTATCATGTTCAGAGAAGCTTGTGTGTCCATCCAGCTTCAGCGAGTATGTGATCACCAGTGAAGGTGCATTGTATACTTGGTTCATGATCAGCTACAAGATGATCTAGAAGTTAGTTCACTATCACCTACACAAGTTAACCATTGTATGTGATCACCAGTGAAGGTGCATCATAAGTTTGGTTCATGATCAGCTACAAGAAGATCTAGAAGTTAAATCACTATCACCTACACAAGTTAACCATTGTTATAGATTTGAACTACAAAGTACGGAGCACAGAAATCATGGCTTAAATTCTGGAAAATGGTATGGATAAATAATTTGTAACATATTTTTAAAGATTATTTCTTTTTTCATGGATTAAACTGTTTATTATTTGTATTCTGATTCAGATCAATGTGATTTTATTTTAATGTTAATAACACTAGCCTGATGGTCCAGGCAATTTCATTACATGCCTCAATGTCAGGTTCAGATTTCATTGTTATCACTGGAAAATTACTTGCTTCAGAGGACCTAATCAGATTTGGTTTCTGAATAAAATTTATACACAAACATACTAGAAGTATAATTTATTCTATATGAAGTTAGATTATAAGAAACTTCACATGATAATTCTGTTATAGCAGTTAAATTCAGGTGTGCTATGGGTATTGGTTTTTCAGAAATGTGATTACGAGTATGTATGGAAATTGCTTAGAGTAGGACTGACTAGTGGTGGTGATGGTAAATTTTGAAAAGAGATTTGAGGTTTTCACAGCGGTGAGTGTGAAGATTTCTGTCTTCTGGGTTGTTGCTCTGAATATTCATCGCCCTGATGACGGAGGCAGTAAGACCTCTGAAACGTTGGTTAGCATTGACCAGACTACACAGTGCAACAACCCAGAAGACAGAAATCTTCAACTGAAAATATACTAAAACAGCAAGTTTATTGCATTTGACAGTCATCTGTCTCACCTGCCACAACAAGTGACGTTGAAATGAAAGAGTCAATTGCAGTGCTGAATCGAGGCTGGAGTTCAGACAGTGCTTTGGAAGCGATACGGCACAGACAGGTGGCAGAGCCTTCAATAGCTGCGCCATAAAGCACTGGAACCTGTGCAAGTGAGCAGTTATCAGTTCTATGGACTGGAAATTGTCCTTCAGGATTAATAGATAAGTTTTATTCATAAAGAGACTGATGACCAACATAATGAGAAAATAAAGGCATCTTGAAATAAAGCAGCAATGTCCAGTCCAGTGAACTGCATACAATAATTAGAGTAGATATGTGATAATACTAGAGCCACCAAGTGAACTTCATCTTATCTCAAAAGTAAAGTAAAGCCGCCCCACTACAAGCCATGTAGGCACTTAGGGGCAGAAAAGATATAGCTCCTACTCATTCTTAACTTCAGCACTAGATGGGGTGAGTGGTCAGCATCACGCCCCGGCCATGCTTTACTCCTGGGTAAGGACCCAGGTACCCATTGGACAGGAGGCTTGGTGGGTCTCAGAGCATGTCTGGACGCAGAGGCTAGAGGAAAAATACTCTGTCCCCGTCGGGGATCGAACCCCGGTCGTCCAGCCCGTAGCTAGTCACTGTACTGAGCTATCCCAGCTCATAGAACTCATAAGGTTTCCAATAGCAAGAAAATTACCCACCCAGCAAAAAATATTATTTTCTCTTTGAGACTTTCATTATGACTGTAAACAAGCTGAAACATCGTAAACTTGTTCATCAGATTAAGAGCAGTGGTATACTTTGTGCATACAGAAGTTGCCAAACCATATTTAAAATATAATCCATTTGTTTTGCCTCTCGGCGTAATGCGTTCATTGAACTTTCAACAGATATAGCACATGGACCAAACATCACTGGGAGCATTACCCACCACACTCATTGCTAACCGGAGACACCAACGACTGTTGCAAAAGCTATGCTAGCCTCAGCCGCAGAACAGCTAAGGCGTGTCTTTCTTTTGTTCCTGTTCTTGCACTATGAGAATGTGCAAGAGCATAGTGCAGCAGCAAGCAAAATTTATTGTTTTAAGTGAATTATTTTGAAGCTCGGATTCTTTATTTCTCCGGCACAGGGCATCTAGCTGATGTCAGGTGATACTTTACCCGTAAGTCTGTAAAACAGTCACCAAATGCCCGATTATGGTGAGTCTCGGCTATTTCCAGACTCCACAAGAGCTGTACGTACCTGTAACGCAAGCACCGAGCTGTACAAAAAGAAATAGAGGACGATATCATGACTACAATACAAGAGGAAGAAAATAAACATAATCTTACATTATGTGGAAATTTTAAGTAACAAAAATAAAAGTATCATATCCCGAAAGTACTCAACAATAGATTGTATGTATTTTGTATTTGAAAATGCTAGTTAAAAACATGGTTTTGAAGAAGGTACCCAAAGCAGTTGTATAGTAATGTAATAGTTTAATAGTACAATAAAAAATGGTGAAATTATGTAGCAACTAGCGGTATGGTGGAATCATAATTGTGCGTAAACACAACAGGAGCTTTTAAAACTACAATTTGGTTCCGTAAGTAACATATTAACGAGTGTGTGTAATAGAAATTACATTCATCAAGAGTTGCCAATACCAAATGTTGACAAGACATTTTTATGGGAAATAACTTGTTGAAAATTTGCATTGTTTTTCAGACTCACTTGAAGACAAGCATGCCTCCTGCCAGCTCAAAAGCAGATTTCAGCACTGCGGTGCGTACATCTGTATTTCCAAGGACCACATCTTCAATGTGAGTGTATGGACATGCTGTTGCATCTCCCCAATTGATTGACCACCAGATTGTCAGCAGAAACAGAAATGCGGCGTACGTTGACACACCAAAGTTGTCAGCCACTGAAATGAGTTTATAGTACATAGGTTTCAACCAATGATATTCTATCATTTGCCAGTACAGTGTTCTTCCAGTGAGATGAATATCAGCCTTCATCGTAGATGCGTTGTGATTACGTGGTTTAGTTGGTCATTTGTTGAATTAGCATGAAACAAAACTGTTAACTTTTGGAATTAAAACCTGGCTGCCAGCCCCATTTAATGGGGCACTAAATCCCCTATTCCAGTAAAGGTTAAATGTAAACGAGACAGTTTGGTACGCTGCCCATTTCCTGCTAAAAATTTTGTTCATGCATAATGATAAAACTCAGAGAAATAACAATTTTGAATAATCTGAATGAAGATGGCTGTCTTCTGGTCAGTTGCACCATGTAGTTTGGTAAACTACATGGCACAACTACCCAGAAGACAGCCATCTTCAAACTCGCTGCCGCGAAAACCTCAAATCCTATGTAACGCGACTGAAGAACTAGACTTTCATTTCATTATATTTGACTGTAGAACTGTTGTATAAATTTATTAGAACCTTCTACATTATTAAAGTGACCGACATAAATGATGATGGCTAAGTTTTGGACACTTCTACACATCTACTGTGATAAGAAAATTTGTTTCAGAGAGTTGGTGTATAACTATTCAATTACATCAAGCATGAACCACACAACATTTGTATATATATATCTCTCTGTGGCACAAACCGTTGTTCATGTCAGTCACTTTAATTAATAAATATTTTGTGTCATAATGTAAGATTTGTGGTTTTCACAGCGGTGAGTATGAAGATCTCTCTCCTCTGGGTTGTTGCGCTGTGTAGTCTGGTCGATGTTTACCAACGTTTCAAAGGTCATATTGCCTCCGTCATCAGGGCGATGAGTATGAAGATTT
>NW_019061003.1:47692-69266 GCF_000696155.1 Zootermopsis nevadensis
TTTTTGTTGTAGCGCCGTGCAATCTGGCAGAAATTTGCCAACGTTTCAGAGGTCCTTGCTGCCTCCAACATCAGGGCGATGATACGTTGGTAAACTTCTAATTGTTAAACGACGTGAGTCATAAATTCGTGTTATTTTGCTACAAGGTTTTGTTTTAGATTGTGACCATAAAGAAATCACTTAAACCCATAGCGATTGAAATAGACAGCAATGAAGAAAGAGACGTAACCACATGAGTCATGCACAGTTCATTATTAAACCAGACACTAGATGGGGGTAAGTGGGTAGCGTCACGAACCGGTCACGTTTACCCCTTAGGAAAAGACCTTCAGTACGCACCTAAAATAACAAGAAATATGTGTAATAATATGCGTATACTAATCTTTTTTCCACCAATATCATCCACGTAATTGCAAAAAATACACTGCAGGTAATCTAAAGACGTTTCCATATCTGTTGAACATAAGATTTCTTAATTGACTTTTACCTAACTATCTTCTTATTAACAAAATATAGGAGCGAATTGAAATATAATATAGCTTACATACTTCCCAAAATTTTCATCGAAATACATGTTCATGCCCTTTAAAAGTTTTTCACTTTTTTCTCTACTGATCCGAGTGTTTACAGGAAAATGGCTGTTGACAGAACAGCATAGCTTTTATAGAGCTTAGACTTTGTGTTGCAAAGTGATCAACAGATGCAATTCGTAGCGTGCGATATATGATGAAAGAGAAATTATTAATTAAACATAACGTCATTTATCTTAGACAACTCTAGCTCTTAACTATATATGTGTTCTTAATGTCTTCTTAAATACTGTAAATCAGTAGCACAACACAATGAGAATCAGGTTTGTGAAAGTATACCAGAGTCTTACGCGCGTGATCTAATGGGATAGAATTATGATTAATTTGTCTGTTTCATGCAGCCTCCACGTCGTTATTTTACATTATACAAAGAATTACTTTTCCAGAGGTTTGTATTTTCCGAAAATCCGTAACAGACATTATTGTATAACCCTATCGTAAGTGGCGCTACTGTCTATCCCACATGACAAAGTTTGTTCGCCTGCGATGAAGGTATTACCGAGATGAAATTGAAAAGTACGGTTTTAGGATAGTCCCCAACGGCATAACGCCAAAACCAAATTTCACCCAAATAAGTCCAACGGTTCTAGTTGAATTATACGGACAAACAGACATGGTTAACCCTAAAAACGTTTATTTCACGCACAGCGAGTAATGAATGTACAATGGCGATTCAAATGCACAACAATCGAAAGCCATTCTAAGCACTTGCACTTACGGGGTGAGATTAGAAGGAAGCGTTTCAGTGTTATTGTAGTCGAACATATCGATTTAAATAGAACACTCGCACACTTTATAAACAACAGACACAAATAACTCGAATTCCTTGGGTTTCTGGCCGTTCAAAGGTTAGACCACATTATTAGGGCTTTAGCGCTTTTGCTGTGTGTGGCGTTCAATAACGGATTGCACGCAGCTGCAATACTTTTGTGTTGGTACACCTGATGCGCTCAAGTCGATCAAATTAATAAGAACGTGATTCCACATATATATTGTAGATAAGGAACATAATTAAATATAAAATCCTAGTAGAACATTTGCTACAAGGAACCCACCCTATCCTCGATAAGCTAATCCCTATGTTGGAAAATCTGTACTTAATCCTTTCCTGAATTAATAGCGATTACTTTTGTAGATGACCTGAAGATGGCAGCATGGGCTTGCAGTTATTGTTGGCAGTGCTCACTAGGGTACAGCACATGCCACAGATGGAGGCTGCAGTGGGGCCAGCTGCTCAGTATTCACAAGCAAGTTGTACGTTGCAGAAGATGGAGGCGGCCGAAGAGCTGGAGGACGTAGAATGCAAGGTGGTGCTGGTCGGCGACTCCCACTGCGGCAAGACGGCCCTAGTGCAGCGCTTTGTGGAAGACAATTTCGTCGAGGTAGGGACACGCCCATCTCTCTGAGGTTATGTTTTATGTAGCCTTTCGTTGTGCATTAAAATGCATTCCTGTGACTTGCATCATGATAGAACGTAAGTCATACTGGATATTGAGGACAAATGTGGGAAGTAATTAGCAATTTGTCTTAGTTGGGAGAAGTGCCACAGTAATCACCAGTTGCTGTTGTGAAATGTGCCAGAGTAGATTCGTGTAACATTTGCTGTTCGTCGTGTCATACAATGTGTCAACTGATGTGATTTGTGTTATGGTATATCGTTAACATTGCATAAAAAACGTGCCAGCTATGAAATATTCTATAGTAGATATAGTTTTAAAATTTACCACATGTGCTTTTGAAAAATTGATACACATGAAATATGCTGTACTAAGTACTGGCAATTGTCGCAGAACTTATTTACACTTACGAAATTTGTCATATAGTAGGCACTCGTAGTAAAGACATTTTCTATGGTAAACATTAACATTTATGAGTGTTATTAGTATGTACTGATTATTACTGAGTCATATGTGGTTTGTCATGTAAACACCAATAGATGACAAATATGGTTTCAGGTGCCATGAGTTTATGTATCATAGTATGCACCAATGGGTATGAAATTTACAAGACATTAGCAGTTGTGAGATGTGGTTGTGTGTGGTTATGAAATGTGCAGCTTGTAGGCATCAGGAGTTGTAGAATGTGCATGTATAGGAACCAGTAGTTACAAAATATCCCAAAGTAGACACTGGTAGTTATTAATTACATTTTTATCAGTTTATTATCAGATTTCATGTAGCAGCAGTTCTGATGTGTGTAACATTATTTATGGAATAAACCAAAGTAGACACAAACAGCTGTGAAATGCATAACATTGGGTACCAGATGTTATAAAATGTACCATAGCAAATCTTTCAAACATATCATATTTCACATGTGAGATTTGCTACAGAGTGTAACAGTCTGACAAATATAATTAGGAGACAGTTTTAAGGAGCAAGATGGCTTATGTTCACATTGTTCAGCAAGTGTCAAACCTGTTAGTAAAATTTAGTGGCTGGCAGAAATTGAAGAGTGCAAATCAAAACTTTCTGAGTCCGTTCAACAAAGTTTTGGGGAAAATATACATTTTTGAAGCAGAATGTAGTAAATTAGCTAATAAGAAACGCGCTTTGTTGGAAAATGCTACGAAACGACTAAGGTAGTTTTAGAACTATGTTATTCAGTTGCATGGCAAGTGTTAAAATGCCATTATATGTGTAAATTAATGATAAGGCAAGCAAGTTTTGGAGAAATGTTTAACGTGTAGAGGTGGACTGTTGAAAGATGCATTTGAAATGGAAGGCTGGGAGTGTCTACTTATTCCTGTAGTGTGTACTAGAACATGCTATCATGAATGGAGTCCACACCCTCCCACTCTATTTTTAATGCCCATTTTAATATTATACTTCCATTTAGGTCTTAGGTTTACCAAGTGGTCTTTTTCCTTTAAGATCTCTAACTAAAATTTTTATGGTATCCTTGTATCCCCCATGTGTGATTAATGGTCTATTTTATTCTGTTGAGTCTGATCATCCTGATGATATTTAGTGAAGGGATAAATTATGGAGCTCCTCGTTGTGCAGTGTTCCCCGATATCCTGTCACGTTATTTATCTTGTATGCAATTAACCAGTATTCTTCCCTGATGTTACAGACCAAGTTTTACACTCATACAAAGTGATGGGCAATATTATAATTTATATGTTTTAGAATTTAACATTTTATAACAGTCAGGAAGACAAGATTCTGAAGTACATAGTAAGAAGTATTCCCAGGATAGCAATGGCTCTTATTTGTTTTTCATGATTTCAATTCTTTTATTAGTTACCATCATCCCAGCCAAACATTTGAACTTTACAAAGTTTTAGGAAATACTCATTTACCTTTGTATTGTGATTCTGTTCTCTGATGATAGGCCTTGAACATAATACATAATATTCTTTGTGTTTACTTCCAGACCAACTTCTTTATGAGCGTCTAAGAGAGCTTTTGTGTTTTTCATTACGATATTGATTTTTCTCAGTAATTTATATCATAAGCGTACCCCAGAAGCGTATGCATCCTATTAAATTTGAGTCCCTGCTTATTTTCTTGGACCCTCTTAACATTGTCTGGGGTGTGATGCGACCACTCACCCCCATCTAGTGCTGAGGTCTTGAGTGAGTAGGAGGTATACCGCCGATCCCCACAAGCGATCTACATGGCATGCTTTAATTCGCTTACTTTTTAATGTTGTATTCTAAATCAATCTGAAAAGCAACAGTGATGAAGCATCACCTTGTTTGAGACCATTCTGTATAGAAAATGCAACTGACAGATGTTACCTCTACAGGCTTTACTGTAGGTTTAATTTATCCAACTAGTTTAATTCATATATTAAATTCAGTGAGAGTGTTGCACACTGCTTTACTCCTTACTTAATCACCAACTTTTTGAAGTATATATAAAAATATAACTTGTGTGCTGTCACACGGTAATCCCATCCTTCATCAGTATCTTAACGTCTAGAATTTCTGTCGGTAGTTAATTTATCGAATTTAAATTCACACTTCTGATCTGCAGCGATTTCATGTGGGTAACTGCTAGTGAATAATGTTGGATAAAATTTTTATGTAGTTATCACTGATTTTCATCAGTAATTTGTAGAGTCAGCTTTTTCATTCCTTTTGCATTTGATAGATGCAATAATAGGTTTCTGCTACTGCTCTGGCATTTCTTACTTGTTCCTTAGAGAATTAATAAGTTTGCCTTGAAACATAATATTTTAGCTCCTGCCAGGATTTTTAGGTAGCCCGGTGGTTTTCAACTTCTTCGTAGTGGTCTTGGTGTCGGAAGAACTAAGTCGTGGTACTAATCGCTAAGCTGTAAGTTTGTCAGTCCACCTAACATCATTAATTCATTTACATAAGATAGTAAAAACAATTCTTTTGTATGTTCAGAGTGTTGTGGGAATCTCTTAGCAAATCACGTTAGTCATGTTTTACAGAGTTAGTTCTAGGATTGTAATCCTTAAATTTATTTGTGCCTTTGTCCAAGCATCTGATTTCTGTAGAGCTCATATTACATACCTCTGTTCATTTCATTCCGTATTCCACTTGATGGCCATAATCAGTTCCTGAGGCACAAAAAGTACATGCATGGCGGTAATAATTAAAAATGTCCCTCATATGAGTCACTATGTCCTGTGGATATGATTACGTCAGTGACAACGTAAAGACCTGTGATTCAGCTGTATTTTGACCCATTATAGGACGTTGCTGTGTTGAGCACTGTGTCATGAATATGTGCAGAGCGAAGGTAGCTTCATGAATTTCAACCAGATTCACAATCTGGCCTTGTTATCCTCAGGAAAAAAAGTAAAATTAAACAGGAAGCAGCAGGAAAATCTCTCATCCTGAAGGAAATGGGACCTGGGTTATCCGGCTTGCATCCAGCCTGTCCTCCCTGAGGTCTCCTGACAAGTTTTCTCCCACGAAGATGTCCAGCTGTAGATGACAGCCTTCTGGGACGTTGCCATGCAGTCTCATAGAAGCTGAGCAGAAGGTTTTCATCTAAATTTGCCCCCATGAGAACCTGAAATCTCACATATTCAGAGTTGAATCCTAGGAGTAAATTTGTAACTGTGCACCTTCAGTAGTCAGTACATATGTATTTCTTGTTACATATCAGTTTGCTGTGTTTATGCCCATGTAATTATGTTACTCAAAGAATATTCAGTCGTACGAAGACATTTTAAATTACTGACCATTTCACAAGTGTAAGCTGAGAAATTGTGAACTGGTGATCTCTGTGTTTGATCGGTAATTATATTATTTGACATTTGTTTTATTTACGTTAGTCAAGATTTAGGTGGAAAGATTGTTATGAATGGAAAATAGATTAGGGTTTGAAGGGGCGTTATGGCGTGTCCTCTCATTCACTTCGAGAGACGGGGGTCGCCATGAAGAGGCCCAGTTTGGACAGACTGAAACACCGAACGAAATTGTAACCTGTACAAACGAGAGTTTTATATTTCAAAATCTCTGTGACATTAAATGTGCTATAAATCCCCACTGCCACCAGTCACCATTAGCGTCCATCTGAAATGTGGATTCATACCGTTAACGTAGTCGGTCAGGTAGAGGCCACGATGGTTTAAGACAGTGCACCCCAGACACAAGCCACAACAATTTAAACTCAAATCCTTTCGTAGGTGTTTATAAAAAACGCCTCAGTGGCCGAAATTACGCGACGCCCAGTGACAGAAGCGCTGTACGTCATCGTGGGGTTAGTTCAACTATATGCCCGTTTCACCTGAACGAACCCAGTTTGTTGGACCTCCCCGTCTGGGTAGGTCGGTCCACGTGCTGTCGGAGGGGTGGGGGTATAACGGGGGTGCTCTCAAGCCTTCCTCTCCTTTGCCGTAACTTTTAACATTCATATGCGCCATCTGTAGAATATCTCGTAAACATATATTTGCAGACTGAAAGCCAATCACACCATCCCTACAGTCGCCATACCATATCAGGATCTATCACTTCTGGCAGTATTCATCACAGTTGCTCCCATTTTACGTTTTACACGTTTCGTAGTAATGAAGACTTTTTTGGATTCATGAAACGCCGGCTTCACCATTGCTGCTCTTTGATATCGCCTTGGTCCCACGGTTTTGGCGTGGCTTCCAATTTGCATCCGCTGAGAACTCAGAAATGAAGACAGGGTCGACGTTTGTTATTGTCCGGCTTTTCAAATGTAGGTGGTTGAACCCGGGCCGCAGTAACTTTCGCCTACGTAGTGCCCAGGGGGCGTAGACACTCTCCCGACGTCCGTGTGACCATCTGTCCGCCTGTGTAGCTCTGGAATAGTATATCTGAAGTTCTTCCCGAGATCTGGATGTGACGGAGGTCACACGCCAGTACAGACCGGAAGATTTTGATGGTCCCCCTCTTTCTTGGGGTCTGGTTCCGGGGGGTGGAGCATGTAATTCGCACGTATCGTCTTCACAGTAACGAAAGGTTACTGCAACGAAGTCTGGTTCTCCATCTGGTGTCTGTCATGTCACAGTGAAAGTGTCTGCTTGCTGGCTCTTGACGTTTCATCTTGGAACTGAAAAAACTTTCGATAAATTTAACCCATTCTGCACATAAAAACTATGGATGCTATAGTTGGCAAGGTTAAAATGCAGCTAGCCTCAGAAACTGCACGTTGTTGGTTGAAGTATTTAACGAAATAATCTGACAAGCTGTTGAAGACTACTCTTCTGGGATCCCATCCTGTTAAAGTGGAAAGACGTTATTATCTTTCATGCAGTGGTTAGGATTGACACCTTCGACGGCGTGTCCGATAAGGAAGTTTTCTCGTATTCCTCCCTTTGTCGACATGTACATGAACTTGAAGCTAAAGATTGCCTAACAGTTTCTGAAGCCCGGACCAACTGGCGTTGAAACTGTCACAAAAGCATCAGCCGCACGCCCATCGACATCTCGAGGTCTACGTAACACATGAAACCAAGTAGCCATTGCCACACAGTTCGACCTGTCTCGCTATACCAGCGTTTCAACTTCGGTCCCCGGCCTTGCCGGTCTGCAGCCCAGGATACAGAAGCAGGAACTGCGTATTTCAAATCATCCGTCATCGGATACCACGTACCAAAGAAATTAATCGCAGGTCTCGCTGAAGTAAAAGAACGCGGTCTAGACCATCCGGTATCCACAGTGACGAGTGGCGGTTTCTCGTACTATAACACTAAAACTTGTACCGAGCTCTCCTTTTTATTTGGTGCCATCGGCGTAAATTTCACCTGTTCTGTTTGAACTCCCGCAGTGCCTTGCAGAAGCTCAGTGGATGCCCTCTGGGTCGGTCCGCAGTCACTTGAGTTTCTGGGCCAAGTGTCCCACCGCCACAAGGAAGTTCCTGGGCGCTCATCAGGTGTTCTCGGCAGTGAGGTCGCCGATGATGCGGCTAAACCTTCTGCTTCTGGCGTCATGTCGAGTTCCTGGCTTTCAAGATTGCGAATTCCTTTGGCGTCTCTTGACAAGACGAACGGTCTAATTAATACTCTTGGGTACACAGATTGCGGGTTGTGAATGTAACATTTCTGCGCACCTAACATATGGTAGATTGTTGCACGATGAGCTGGCAGCTGTCTGTATTAACTGTGGTGCCCCGCATAGTGTTCCAACACTGGCGGAATGCACACGGTATGGCTAATATCGCGTCACATTCCGTCATCATGTTACTCTAATCCCACATACTTGGAGATGATCGTAGTGGCGTTTATAATGTATTGGCTTTGTTGAATGTAACAAACATTGTTTTAGTCTGTTCTAGAAGTGGCGCGCGCTGGAAGCTTTCTTTTGTTTACACCTCTAATCTTCCTAGTTTTTCAGTTGGTCGTAAATTATTATGTTTTTATATTCCCTCCGTACCGTGGCGAGTTTTAAGGGACAGTGTACGCAATAATAAAGTCTGTCTCTGTACCATAATACCAACTCCGTCACAATTTATGCTCCCCGTTTTCGGAAACGTGGCTTTAAGAACCGAGTCCAGATCGTAGAAACCCGAATCATTTATTTTATGTTAAGTTTTTCGATTACGCCCATAACAGAATGGAATTTGTTTTAAAGAGCTACCTGTCTGTCAGAGAATTAGTTAGTAATTATTTCAAGCCATATGCAACATTTTCCACGACTTTTATATTTCTTCAACTGTCCCCCAAACGGTGGACTCTCCTGCAACTGGGCGTTCGGCTTCAAAACCTGTTTTGATTGTATTTCGTTCGGACTCTCCTGTAACTGGGCGTCCGGCCTCAAAACCTGTTTTGATTGTATTTCGTTATGAAAAGACGTAAATGTCGTACCAGATGCTGGGACACGCGTCTCGAACCGGCTGATGGAATTGGTTAACTGATTCCCTGCTTATGCAAAACCCACCCTTGGACACGACCCTTCTGTTGTTTCGACCACTCAACATTCTCGCATCCTGTGCCCTTGAAATCATCTTCACGTCACCTTCCATCTCCTTTAGATATATAAGTGCCACTTTTCAGCAGGTTTCTACATCAACATTATTTGTAAGTTTCTCACTCATTCGTGCTGCATAACCAGTCAATACATTATTTGTATAAACCACTAAAATTCATTGTGAAACGCAAGAAGACGTTTCTTTCTCCGTTACACTATTCTCGTAATTAGAGAAGATTGCATTATAAATTATGAATCGGGATGTTATTATTCTAACGTGTTTGTTCTCTTGGCTGAAGGCCTCTGCAACTTGAGGGAGGGGGTCATTTCGGTTCACCAGCTCAATGACTGGGGATAGGCGGTCCGTGCCTGTTTTGAACTACACTGTAGAATTTTTTTTTACAACTGAGGAAAAGCACGGAAAACCTCAGGGTTGCGGAGAGTTGTTAGGAGCATCAGCCCTCCTTGGTTAGCCGTCTGTGACTTCAGATAGCCCGTGGTTGGCACACGTGCCTTCGAGTCTAAACCGTCGATGACATTATCAGCATGGAGGAAGACCCTGCCGGTTAATCCCTTCTCGTTGAAGTTCCTGATGACTGTCAAGAAGGCTGGCTAGCTGCAGCTCCGTTCTGTGTCGTGGTCGTAACCCACACTGTTCGTTACGCAGCAGGCCGCGTTGGTTTGACCTCTCTTAAGACTAGTGAGCAGGGTCTTCTCGAAGAGCGTGGAGTTTTTTCCCCGGACTCGGTATAGATACGACGCGAACGTGTGTTCATGCTGGCGGGAAGTTCTGCCTGACGAGGATTGTGTTGAACACTTTGGTGAGAAAGGTTATCGCCAACCCTGAGTCCCCTGATGACCTGTAGGACCTCCTAAGAACTGGTTAACTTCGCTTTACGTGCGGGTGTACAGTCGTGTGCGCGCATCGCCTCGTCAGGCACCTCAGTAACTGTCCACCGGCGAACACTGAGTCTCAAGGCTGACAGCCAAAACTTCCGCTTTCTCCTGGTACTTGCAGGGGGAGGGGGGCCAGAAATGGGAGCTCGCAACACCCTCATCATCTTCCAGCAGACGGATGGGGTTCTTGGGTAGTCTTAGGAAGACTTCGTCCACCACGAATTCCACTTGAAGTCACATTGACTTGAACCGTAATCTCTGGCTTCAGAAGTCAGCGTCTTGGCTAGCCGTTTGAATTTGAAGTCGTACTATGAAGCGAAATAGCTGAAGCACTTGGTTCGAAGGGTTATCCGGTTTCTAACCATGTCATTCGTTGCGTGCTAGCTTAGTCCACTCTTCTGCCATCGGTCTTTCAGGACGACGGAAATCCGTGACTCTCTCCGAGATTTCATTTGAAATGTACCCCCGAGTCTCATAGGTACCAAGCACGTTTTGTTTTTGTTAACAAAAGTTTGCATAATCTGAATTGTATAAAACACCCTGGCACTGTTTGATTTATGGTGTCATATAACGGAAGGTTTCGTCTGCTCTCCAGTCTCGACACCTCTGCGTACTGGGGGTTTTCGAGTCCAGACTGTCCATTCAACAGACGGTCGATACCGCAAGGCTCCTGTAAGCGATAACTCGAGAACACTTGTAGCTTTTCGACCGTTCATGAGCTCGAAAGGTGGACGTTTTGAAATAATTCAGATGTGCCTGCTGATGGTTATTTATTAGGCCCTTGTTTAATGCTACATCTGTCGCGATGGCTAATTACAATAAAATAGAATATCTACGGTGATGATATCAGCGCATGTATATTTTCAGCAGTTTGTATTGTCGATAGTTACTTCGAACACGAATATTTTAATTCGCATTCAGTGTGTTTACATTTAAACACGTTGATTAATCAAATTGTCTTCGCGGCTGCAATCAGCGGGCTGTTTTGTCACAACACAGCAATCGATTGTAACAACGCAGTTAGTGAAACAAGTCGAACACGATTAGTAGTAATTCAATTTTTTTATAGGATCTCGATGTGATATTTCAGGTATACTCTCCGACCGGATTCGAGAAATACGCGTGCAGCTATACTGTTGGGGACTACAGAATCCACTTCGAGGTGTGGGACACGTCAGGTGAGTTCGTCACAAGGAGTCTACAGAATCCACTTCGGGGTGTGGGACACGGGACACTTTAGGTTGAGTTCCGTCACGAGTCTACAAAATCCATTTCGTGGTGTGTGGCGCTTCAGGTGAGTTCGTCACAAGGAGTCTACAGAATCCATTTCGTGGGACATTTTAGGTGAGTGGTATCACGTGAAAAGTGATGCTCCAATGCAGTCTGCAAATGTGGTCAAAGTGTGGCAGTGTTGCTGCTTGGAGTGATGTGCCGTCACCGGCGTAGGCCTATAAATACTTCCAGTCACACTGGCGAATCTCTGCAGGAGACAGTATTACCATCTACCACTACTACGCATCTTTTAGCACAGACGTTGGTTTGCTTGCCTAATCGCATCTATTAAGCATTTAAAAGACGGGATATTATAGTGTAATTGATTTTGTTTTGTACCCCGAAATACAATTTCAAACTTCTTCTTTTATGAAAGGGGTGCGTTTTGTAAAGTCGTTCGTTAAACAAAAAAGAATTTCCCACTTTGTTAAAAGTTAACAAATACAGAAATGCTGATCTGAGGTGTGGGTGTAACAGTAAAAGGTAATCATTACACAGACATACGTATATTTATTTATTTATTTATAAGAATGAATTAATGGAAAAAAATATCTTGGAATTCATGTTAGAAGATAAAATTTACAAAAAATGGCTGATGCTATATTTAGGGTCTACTGTTTAATAGCGCAGTAAATCAAGAATCATATTTCAAAAGTTTTGTGTTCATATGCCTCGGATGAAAACATCTCTGTCGCAGTCCTGTATGCTCATGTTACACAAATTTATACTGACACTAGAAGTGAAATATTCGCCAGTCAGAATATTAACCTGCAATAATGAAAGAAATACATTTGGCGTCATTATTATTGTTATAATAAAAGTGACCATTACTTTATACAACTGTGAAGGTATGTGGGCAAAACTGTTTAATAAGTGAGGTTAGAAGACGCTGCTCAAAGCAAAGTGGACGGGAAGTCAAAAATATACCTCGAGGGACGTACGAGATAGAAATGTTTTTGTCCCTTTCAGTAACATTTACAGGGAAATCGCTTTTTACTGTAGCATAAGGTGTACTGAAAGACAGTATTCCTTTTTTAATAACGTGTTAACGCGAAAATTCGTTAACTGACCGTTGTGGGTCACTCTGTGCCGAAATGTTTGTAGGTGACAATTTTGTACAATGAAATAGTGATCCGAACTGCTACACAGTTCCCTTATAGTTTTTTCCCCTTCATTTGAAAATACCCCTCTTCGCAAGTTCTGGAAATAAGATAACACAGAGCATTGTGTAGTTCACAAGTTATGAGCAACCATAGATACCCCCTCCATTCTCAGTTCACTCATCTTCGTAACTGCCCATTGGTTCAAAAGTTATCAGAGACACATGTCTCATACATCTTCGTGCGGTTTTGTCCGTCCGTATGCCTGTTCAAACCCAACGGGACCTATTGGGGCGTTCGTGAAATACAGAGTGACCACAAATTAAAGTACACTTTAAAAGTCTTATAATTGCTTATTCACGTTTTGTAAAACGAATTACTTCATGACAGTCGCCCGCCATTAAAATTTTAGAAGATGGCTGTCTTCTGGGTTGTTGCACCATGTAGTCTGGTAGAAGTTTATCGACATTTCAGACTCGTCGCCCTGATGATGGAGGCTGCAGGGACTTCTGAAACGTCGATAAACTTCTACCAGACTACACGGCGCAACAACCCAGAAGACAGCCATTTCAGACTCGCGCTCCTCGAAAACCTCAAATCCTACATTCAAATTCTTTTTCACTAGTGCTTACTGTAGCTACCATCCGCCACGGTGGTCTAGCGGTTAGAACGCTGGGCTTGTAATACTGGGGTCCCGGGTTCGATTCCAGGCGGTGCTCAGATTTACAACTTGTGTTGGGCAAGGCCGTGGTCTAGGCATCACGGAGTTTTCCTCCGGGGTTTCTCCGTGGCATCCCAACTTTCATCATCTGCAGTCTTGTCCTGTACTCTATGTTGCGTAGCTTCACCAGTAGTCATTACTGAATCACAGATTCCATATCGTGGTTCCCTTAAGAACTGTGGCAGACAAGGAACCTAAACATTGTCCTTGATTGTAATCCCAGGAATGAAGTCACGGAGTGTGAGGTCAGGTGATAATGGCAGCCACCCGATAGGTCAACCTTGGTGAACGCCCTTGGCGAATGTGACTCCAGGGAAAGATGTGATCTTGAAATGATAAAGCAGGGGAATATTGTCCTGTTGGGACAGAATACGTGCTACCTTAGTGTCTTGCTGAATTTGGGGCATAAGGAACACTTCAAAGCATATCTAAATACAAGATTCCAGTCACTGTTTTCTTAGTGGAGGAAAGTGATCCATAAATCTTTGGAACACTCAGAGGACAAAACTTCCAGCACTGTGATGGAAAACCTAAAAAGGCGGGACACTATTATAGAGTGGTTGTTTTCTCTTATGTGACATCAATAAAACATTACGAGAGTTTTAAATTGTATATTAATTTGTGGTCATGGTGCATGTATATGCTCTTTATTGAGTTACAGCGTCTAACAGAGCGTGCTGATGAATTTCGTTACTAGAATGTTTTATGCAGTGTACAATGAATTTGTACTAATCAGAACTTCCTTAAAGCCAAGAAAATCTTAGTACTCAAAAGTTAAGTAATGGATATTGGCACTGCAAATGTCCATCAGTGTCTGAGGGTTTCAGAGGCTTCCTGAGTGAAAATAACCTCAGAAAAGGAAATTTAGGGGAGTGAGGTCAGGGGAATGGTGTGGTCATACTTCCACCACTACCACTGCTAGTCCTACTACGAGCTGCCAAAGTACAAATGCATAGTCTCAGTGCTATTCCAACATGTACATCGTTTGCTATTAGTAGTAGAACTGCCATAACCAAACGCCACGTCTCAGCTCTCAATCAGGTAACTAAATAAGACTGAGTATGTTTGTCTTATTACAAATTTGATGTGCTTTTATTCAAAAAATGGGTATTAAGTACAAATTATTTATTTACATTATCAACGATGTAAATTACCTTCTGTATGTGACTCTATATAACTTATGACCACACTTTTTTTGAAACACCCAGTTTATCCTAGAATCCATTTGAACAGTTTTGATTTTGGAGGGAAACACTTAATGTTTGATGGGTAAATTCAATTTTGTTTTTGTTAATTTAATAGTACTGCTACCTATTTGTATCCCATTATGCACATGCTAGACTGTAAGCAAGGTATTTGAAATAAAATTCTATTTTTCACTCCCTTCTTTTGAGAGAATTAAAATTAGAACTTCCATTGTCAAATTGTAACGAGGCCTACGCTACAGAAAAGTACTGCCAATTACAAATTACGAATGGTAGCAGTCATCGGAATGACATCCGAAACAAAATTAATGTTGACAGTCCTGGCTGGAAAATAGCATGCTGTTCTGCTCCTCAGAATAAATTGATCTGTATATTCTAAGTGAAGTACTGTTCTGTCTTCGTTCCAGGGACTGATGCATATGATAACGTTCGACCACTCGCATACCAGGATGCCAAAGTATTCCTACTGTGCTTCAGGGTGAGCGATCCTGATTCACTGGACAATGCCGTGAGCAAGGTGTGTGAGCTATGCATTGTAATAGGGTGAATGTCTTTTGAGTTGTTATTGGATGTGAAATGTGGTGTGAGAGTTGCGTGTGCTGCACAAGGCGTGGATCGTATAAATATGTGCAGCTTATTTTAAGTCGTGGCAGTGTTTATGATCCATGTGACGTGTATGCTGTGTGTGTTTTGTACTTGTGGGTTATCGGGACACACCGCTTTAAAAATAGGTTAGGTTAGGTTGATGTGTGTGGACATCAATAAATAACTGAACAAACTAACAGATAACAACAACCCTAACCTAACTTATTTTTAAAGCGATGTGTCCCGATAACCCACAAATACCGAAGAAATTTTGCTATGTAATTATGCACTGTAATAGGGTGCGAACGACATTCTTTGATGCTTATGTGTTGTATAACAGAATTTATTTTGAAGTGTTTTTGTACTGTTAGACGTTTAACATGGTGGTGTTGCAGTGGCATCCTGAAATCCAGACACATTGTGACACCACTCCTGTGATCCTGTGTGGCTGCCAGAGTGACCTGCGGAATGACATCGAGACCATCTCGAGCCTTGCTAAGCAGAGGCGCATACCAGTCACCTCTGAGCAGGTAGGATGTCAATACTGATGTGTTACAAGTTGATTGACAGTTTTCATCTCTGCGTTGTTTACT
Source organism: Zootermopsis nevadensis (assembly GCF_000696155.1). The sequence goes on from NW_019061003.1 coordinate 63,018, forward strand.
GCTACTCATCTACTTACTTGGTTCTGTACCTAGAGAGACCTTAATGTTTTCATTTTCCTTCATTGTAATGGAATTTATGGGTAAGTGGTCACGTTTTGGGATGATTTTTAGTATGATGCACGTGTTCAGATTTCAATATGTGCTCTGTGAAGGTATACACTATATTCCAGTACTATTATCTTAAAGAGAATGGTAAAAATTGTGGGTCAGACATAGTTAACCTGGCCACCAGTGAACACCGAAACTAAATATTCACCAGAACAGTAAATATTTTTTTAACCAGCATCTCGACGTTGCTGCCCGTCAGAGATGCACGAGTGTATAGGGTCGCCAGGCATCGGTAGAGGATCAGCTTACAGTTTGCGTGTTACAGGCTGTGATGGTGAGTCGACAGGTGGGTGCTACAACGTATGTGGAGACGTCTGCCAAGACATCCAGCAAGGCTGTGAAGGATGCGTTTGAAGTGGCAGCCCTGGCTGCTCTTGGCAAGCTGAACAAGAACCACTCTGTGCTTCAGAGAAATCGCGCATACACTCAGCAGAAGAGCAAGCTGGACTTGAAGGCTGAGCTGAAGGGACATGCCAAGAGCTGCAACATTATGTGACCCACCTGACCTGCTGACCGGGGCAACAACTGCCCCATAATGTGAGCAGCAGGACCCCTGCAGGCAGCAGGTCACACATATCATGCGAGCAAGCATTCTCACCCTTTGATTGTGGAATTCACTAGCTGGTTCGTTCAGCCCTTAGCTGCTTGATTAGGTGCTGAGTCTAGACTAATTATCTGACTATAAGGAGGAGCAAAAACAAACAAAAAAAAAGGTGTCTCTGTTGCACTCTATTGTCATGTGAGTAAGAAGTGTGAGATGCACCTGTCACCAGTTTGAATAGGGTGAGCTCTGTCCCTATCAGTGACTGAGGTAGAGCCATCTATGAACACTGCATTAGCACTAATAGGATGTAGGACCTGTCTTGTTTTTTGATGGTAATTATACTCTTTGTTGAATTTATATGTTGAGAAAGTACAGGAACATGGTATAGTGTTTAAAACTGGCAATTTTGAGAGTCGGGCGAGCTCATCGTTCACCCATTGAGACATCCTAGAGTTTTTAAGTCATTAAATTCCAAATGAAATATTCGGTAGTTGTTTGAAGTTTGTTAATATTTAAAATGTTTGACGTTTTTGTATCTGAAGATATGTATATTGTTTAGAGTATGGATCCCCAAGTTTCATATTTACCTGGCTGCAAAGACCAGGGTTGTCACTTTCTTGTACTCTGGTAGCACTGGGGACCCATACTAGTAATGCGTGCCTGTACATCGCGGATGATGGAGCGGGCCTCCTTCACAGCGCATTTAATACAAGCTGATATTTTTAAGTAGTGCCGAGTGAATTTTTTTGGAGCAAAAGCAGAATCTTAAAGCTTTGGTGTTTTAATATGTAGGGTTGGTAGGTGTGAAGATATTGTAGGAATGTTTGCAACATTTAAGATGCAGTACCGTAATTAGTTGAGTTACTTGAGTACTGATGGAGTAGCTTCGTAAAGACACTTCTGTTATGTGCAACGTGCTGGCCCACATGTCAATTGTACTGCTTGATCCTGTACAGCCACAGATGCAGCCTAGGCTGTAGTCCGGAGTCCAGTAACGTGTTCCAACAATTCATATTTATTCAACATCTTTATGTAGCGTCACGTGAAATTAAAGGATAGAATTGCACACCCCATAACGTGCCGTTCAATCGAGGTCTCTCCCGAGCACTGCTGTGCTAACCTGCTCAGTTCCATTGTGTGTTGATTAGTTGGTGTCATTGACACAATATGACATTACCAACATTACGCAAAGTAATTCTGCCATGCCTAGGAACATTAAACTCATGCTGAAACATCTTTGCGTCTGCAAAATAGAGTTAGTTTCAAAATAAGTTTTCACAGCAAAAATGTGATGGTTCACTGTCCATTTCTTCGTGACTACCAAACTATATACTAAAACGCGTGCATTCATATCTCCAACCAGTCGCCCTCAGTAGCGATGTGAAATACATCACATCCTTGCTTCCCACTCTGTTTAATTGAAGATGAGGCGATGATGAGAGGATTAATATTAAAGTGGATCATGGAACAGGAGATGGTGGACAGGATTTATTTGGCTCAGGACAAGAGCTAGTGGCAGGCTGTTCTGAACATGGTAATGGACTTTGAGTGTCCATAAAAAGCAGGAAACTTATTTACTACCTAAGCATACTGTCAGTTTCTCAAGAATGATTTTGCTACATGGAGTAAGTATAATTGTCACTAAAATCAATGCAGATACTTCTTGAATGATATCAGTGAGCAGCTATTTTCTTTTACAGAAATGGTTCTGGTTTATAGTATAATAACCTATGATTTAGAAGTAGCAACTCATATAGTGGTTTCATGAATATGACCCAAGTATTTCTGTTAAATTCTAAACAAATTTGCATAATTTGGCCTTATAAATGCTAAGATTTTCTCATAAAATCACCTTCTCCTACCAACATTTTGAATAGTTTATCGCAGGGAGGGAAATGTTATGTGTGTGCATTTTTATCAAGTATGTTTATGCACGGTGGATCCCAACTTCTCCATATAACCTGTTGATGCTTGCTGTAAAATGGTTAAGTTGAATTCACAGATTTCTGTCTTGCACAGACTTAGACTACTTGCGTTGGTTTTGTGACTCATTTCTGAGTTCCCAAATTGGCATAGTACTGCTGCATGGTGACACGTGACAGAAGTATGTGTGATTAGATTCAGTTTCATGCCAGAGGTTATTTTTACTGCGGAGGGAATACTTCCTCCATTACTATAGCGTTGTGTACATTGTCACCGTCACAGTGACTTATAAATAATGATGGCCTATGTTTTATATAACATTTAATATAAACCAAAGTGTACATTTGTAATAAAGCTGTTGCCAGAATACTCACAACAGTGCTGCCCCCCACTAGGAGGTGGACGGTCTGTTGGGGCAAATAGAGTTTTGATATATTTTGTTGTAGTATTTTACCTTATCTTGTAGCACTAACTTGTGACTGAATCACTGTTTGCGACATGCTTGTGTGACCAAGAATTGTCTTATTTCTAGAGTGTGATGTTCTTCTGTAGACAAAGATTTAATTATAACATATTTTCCTCCATATATAGTTAATGTCCAATGAAAAGAGCGTGGCCTGTAATGATGAGTCCATTTTTACAAGTGGTTTTTATGTGTGGTGAATGTAATAATGTTAAATAGCCTACAGGAATATCTTTTGGTTACAATGAGGTCATTTATTTTTTACTTTAAGTATATTGAGTGCTTTTGATCACTTTCAGCAGTTTCGTAAATATACTTCTGCCGATGTGCCGGAGTCACTGTTTCATTATTTTTGCAAACCAAGTCTGTTTTCTGGAATAGAATAATTTTATATCTCGTAACATGGTTTAGTTGGTACCCCTAAGCCAGCCAGTCTTACTGGCAAAGGGAGGTGAATCTGATGTTGATGAGTCTTATAGGAGTGGCGGGGTAAAGCGGCAGTATGTCGACAGAGAATCGGAATGTTCCTATACTTCCGCGCTGACCAGACATAGAAATGAAGAAAGTAATGCAGAAATTTGTCAACTGATTTATTGTCATTCTCTGGAACTGATGTGTATGTGACACTGGATTTATTTTCCATTTTCCTACTAACAGCCAATTGTGTGAAAAGCAACATGTTAAGTATCTTGCATTTGTTTTTTTTACATGATGTATGCAGTCAAGATGGGCATTGCTTATTAAACAGCAGTTAATGTAACAGACCTTGTAGGTTGTAAGGAAAGGTTTTAAGAGTAACAAAGTGATGGCCAAACATTGCACATTAAAACTGCACCATCCAGTAACATAACAGCCAATTTATCGTGTTGTCATGACGTAAGTTAGAAAGACAGTGTACTATATTACTGCCATACTATGTAGAAGCCATGTTTGTTTCAGGGTTCATGCTAACAGATTAGAAGTATGGATTCCCGCATTTACTAGACTAGTGTAAGTGTCTTTTGCGAATCAAATGCAAATTGACGGTAAGATAAATAACAGTGTTTCATTAGTATAGAATATTATCAAGTGTCATTAAAATTATCGAGGTTTAAATTGTAATATAAAATAGACTTTATTATCTGCTGATTGCTTCTGGGGACAATTTTTTACTTTTCTGGATGTTTAATTGCCTGCAATGGCTATTCACTGTAAAGACATTTTTCCTTAATGTTGTGAAATCTTCTTGTTACGAACTTTCTATACTGAATATAATCTGAAAACGGCTTTGCTAAAAGAGTTCACTTTCTACGCAACTTGCATATGTCTACACTGCAGACAGAATTTTTCAAATCTAACTCTGCGTTCAGAGACTCTCAGTTCATTTCCAAAGGTAGAGATCAACGTAAGGACACGACATTTGTGTACGTGGGCTGCTGATCTCATGGCTTGGCACATGTGACATAACACAAGAAAATATCTGGATGTATAAAGTGAAGCTTTTGCGGCAACTGAAGTTAATGAAAGACCTGACAGTCTTTCATCAAAATAACTGGATGTTGGGATAACAGATATAAATGGTTTTATAAACTGACATAGTTCACTTCCCTCAGCAAAGTACTGAGGTTCTGATTTACAAAGCCACTTTAAAAGGGCACAATAATTTACTCATTATCTTTAATCCTGCAATAAAGAACTGTGAAAAAAATTCCAGAAGTCTTGTGAAAGTGTGTGCAATCAGTGATTCAACTGTCTGGTAAGTGTGATAATGTGAAAGTGCTTGATGTTTCTGAGCTACGGTACATGCGACCACAAGAAACAGTTAGATGTGAACACTTGTCTGTGTATTTTAGCAGTTTTGAAGCTTTTTCTCTTCAGATGACAGCTTGTTATCGGTGTTTATCTTTATAATGTTCTCCAGTAATATGCAAGTATCAACACACCAGCAGGTTAGGTGACAGACTCTTGAGTTTCAGGCATTGTGTTCATTTGTAAGATTTGAGGTTTTCACAGCGGTGAGTAGTCTGGTCGATGTTAACTAACGTTTCAGAGGTCATATGCATGTTCATCACCCTGATGACGGAGGCAGTATGAACTCTGAAACATTGGTTAGCATCGACCAGACTACACAGCGCAAGAACCCAGAAGACATTGTGTTCATTTCATTAAAACCATATGTACGCAGGTACATGTAAGTACTGGTCAAGATTTCATGTACTTACCACCATGTCCATCTTTTTTCTCCATGGTGTGGGTGTTTAATCATAATTAAGATAAACCACATCTCGACTGGGATTATAAAATCCAGCAGTATATTAAGATCTTCAGTGATCAAGAGTCATCATGAAATGTACACGTAGTGTATGCTTTCTGCCTGATCAGTTTAGTGTTTTCAGAGATGGCTCGTTGAAAAAGTGAAATTGTAATGAAATTTGTTCATGAGTCAACAATTTGTGGTGAGCAATTGAACCAACAAAAGCTATAATAATGGAAATGCTTAAATTTGCACTCTTGAGAGTGTGTTTAGTGCCATGGATTTAGATAGAATGCAACCAGAAAGTAAATATTACTGTCAGGAACTCAGAAAGATTCACACCGAGATTGATTTTACAGTTTTTCAGAATAACGTGCTATGAAGTAAATTGGTCACCAAAGAAACTCTTTCAGTCTGAGATATTAGTTCTAACTTCAGAACCATTCAAGTTCCACAACTTTGTGCAATGTTCTTCATGTATGCCTTTCATTTTGGGATTTCTGAGCCAATTTCAGGCATATGAAATCTCAACTGGTATCTCAGACTATGTATGTGCAGCTTCACTGATAATTATAAATGCAAATGAGAGAGTCGTTGTTGCCTGTACCAAGTATTTGCCTGGCAGTACTGGGGAAAATTTCAAGAAGCCTTTCTCACAATGTAGATATAAGTCATAATCCACAGTATGAAAAGTATAACAGATTCAGGCTAAAAGATGGATTTTCTATGTCCCGGATGCTGTGCTGCTGGTCTTAGCGAAGAGTTTATTAATTACTAATTTTTATTATTAGGTGCCTTCACAAAAAATTTGTTTGTGGATGGTATGTAATGTGTGGTTACTTTGTAATAGCATTTATTTCATCTGTTGTCTTCATATGTTCTGTTTCTGTCTCTGTACCATTTACAGAATTGATTTGGTGCAGTTTTTCTTTTCAGATTTAGGTTTTGAATGTGTTGGGGTCCTGAGCTTCAGAAACC
>NW_019061003.1:69294-84463 GCF_000696155.1 Zootermopsis nevadensis
CATTTAAAAATAAATATTGTGATAGTAAGGACAATATAAGAGAATATTTGTATTTCAAACTTACTATGATCAGATAATATTAGATGTTAATGGCTGTCTACACACAACAAATAAATATTACGAACTCAAGTAGAGGTCGAGGTACTTTTATTTTTCACTACGCTACATTTCAGATACATGGTCCATCATTAGGTGTCAGGTAAGTGTCTATGCAACTATGTTATGCTTTAATAGGAATAGAGGAACATAAACCATGTGTCTAAAGCCTTATGAAAATATGTAACATTTTTATCTTTGTGTAGTTAAAATTAAGATTAATTATGTATAACATGAGTGTATCTTAAAATAAGTGGTACAATAATGTCAGCAGTTATAAACTCAACCACTCGTGTATTCTGTTGTATAAGGATCATGATTATGTCCCTGTAGTTGAGTTTGGTAATGAATTGAGCATATAATTAATTCTCTGTGTTAATATACAAATGCCCAGTCATTATTGTGCTGTGTAATGGTATTTGCGTACCCTGGTCCTCCAGGTTGGGGGTTGGTCACAAGGCTAACAACCTTGCACCGTAAAAAGGAAGATGTTTTGAAACCTCAATCAAAGCCTCGGACAGACGGACCGAATGGAAGAGGAGAATTGAGGAGGCCATGGACTGAATACGGACCTTAGAGCCATAGAAGAAGAAGAAGAATGGTATTTACAGTGTGCTGTGGAGCACTGGGGTATAATGTTGGGAGGGAGGGGGTTAATGGTGGATAGGCTTGTGGGACTATTCTTTGTAATAATGATTGTATAGTATGTTGAAAATGGGATTGTGACTATATGCATGTATTTTGTTTAGTGAAGTTGTAATATAACAACACTGTATCACAAAAACTTTGAGCTCAACGAGAGACATAATCATGAACCTTATGTAACAGAATATATGAGTGATTGAGTTTTCTTCTTCTAATATGGTGCGACAGCCCGAAGTCGAGCCTTGGCCTCCTTAAAATGACGCCTCCAGACTCGCCTATCTTGAGATTTTCTTTTCTTTGGTTTACCTACTGGCCTCTTTCCAATAAAGTTGCTTTCCAGAATCCTTTTCGGTATGCATTTTCCATCCGTACGCTGGGCATGACCTGCCCATTGTAGTCTTTTTGTGATTGAGTTTTAACTGCTCACAAAATTATATGAACTTATTTTAAGACATATTCATGCTACACGTATGTGTTGATCTTAATTTTAACTGTACAAAGATAAAAATGTTATGAATTTTCACAAGGTTTTAGACACATTTTATGCTCCTATATCACCATTAAAGCGTAATATAGTTGTGTAGACTGATGATGGACCACATGTCTGAAACATGTCGCTTATTAAAAATAAAAGTATGTCAACCTGTAATTGAGTGCTAGAGCTTGTAATATTGATTTGTGTGTAGACAGCCAATAATAATATTATCTTATTTGATCACAACATGATGCTCCAATATAATCTAATTGCTATCATCACTGAGAAAGATGCAATGAAAAACTTGTTAGTGAACTAATAGTCGTACTTTCAAGTTTCTGGAATAGTAATTATTTAAGTGCTTTAAATTAAAAATACTTTTTTTCCCTTACCATTTCCTTTCTTACTCATTCTATTTCTCAAATAATTGTTTCTGTTGTTTTCTTTTTACTGGAAATTTCCAGTTTGAAAGGTGAAGTGGTGTACTCCTGTGAAGTACACATATCTTCAGAATGCAGCCTTTGAGATTTACCGTGCCCATTGGCATTCATGTTTTTCTGCTGCAGACAGAAATTTTGTATTGTAGTTACTTGTTGCAAAAGTTTACAGACTGCAGAGTATGAAATTATTTTTAATGTATTTTGTTAAATATTTACCACAAGAAAAATGTTTTTAAAAGGTTTTGTACCATAATGAGAAGCATGTTTCTTGTTATGTAATCTACATGATATCTCGCATGATAAATCCTTTCTTTTCTTAATTTTTTATTTTAACTTCAATTAAAGTAGGGTTTACATTGAAGTAATATGAATGAGCATTAAATACAAGCAACAGCTTTTAATTTAGACCAAAAATACTAAGATGTATTAAATTCTATGAAGTAGTTTTGTTCTTTTCAAAGATGAGACGTGATGACTGTAGATACGACATCCCGCACTGTGCTCTTGTGCAAAGAAGTCGTTAAGAGAAACATATTTTAAAATATTGATAAATAGCCACGGTATTGTTTATGTGATGTCGGCTTTACTTGTTTATGACTGTCGCCTGTAATTTTGTGTCAGATTAATTGTAAAAAATTCACACATTACAATCCATGACTAATAATATAAAATACAAATATTGTAAGTGCACAGTATTTTTGTTAGATGAACCAGTGATGTGATGGATTACCGATGTGTCTACAGATATGTTGTTCAGTGCGTGTCGATCTTGAAGAGTCATCCCCACAAATTACAGTAAGATAGAACTGCTCTAGTAATGCATATTTATAATGCACTCGGGCTGTATGAAGCTGGATAGAATTTGCAGAATGTGAGGTTCTCATGGCGGCAAGTATGAAAATGGCCGTCTTCTGCGTTGTAGCGCCATATAGTCTGTTAGACATTTATTGACATGGCAGAGTACTTGCCTCCATAATCAAGGCTATGAGTAAGCCGTGTGCAAGGAATTGGGTTGAGGTACAGGAACGAGTCGGTGAAGGCAAAATCTTGACGAGACCAGTGGGGAATAAGGTGAGCATTGTGTGAGGGAAGGGAACTAATAGGAGGCGGAGGGACATTCAATAGAGAAAGGATATAGGAAAAGGCCCCTACCAGACTACGCAGTGCTATAACCCAGAAGATAGCCATCTTCGTGGTTAGAATTTTTTATTTATTGTCATTAATTGTCCTTTTTTTTGCAGGTTTCGGTTTTACTGTTCTTTTATTACTGAATTATGTTAAATTTGTGTGAAGGTTTATTTCCCACGTGATATGGTGTTTAAGCACAGGGAAAGCATTACTTTACCAGTTTTTACTCTGATAATTCTAAAAAATATAAGTGGCCTGTACCATATCTGGTATGATGCTGAAAGATTGAGTTGTATTCATTCTTCCTTAGTTAGAACTATTCTGGTACTCTGATCAAGTAAACTTCCTTTTGTTTTGGTGACAGGACGACCCTCCAACTGCCAAGTAGTGAAAGTGTTGCGTCATGGTGAATGAGTGTTTCTTGTGAGGTCCATGTCCATGTGTTGGTATGTCTACACCGACTGCCACTTCTGTAACATTTTAATGTGGACATGCCTGAGTGAGTGCACATTGTGGCCTTATTTGTAAAAACGTTTATGGCTCTTAAAACAACTTGTTCATTTTTTTAATTGTCCAGAGCACAATTGTTATGTAACACAGATGCGACTTAATGTCCTAGCAATGTTTGTACGTTTGATAAGGCAGATGCTGTGTTCATCTCTGTCTGATAAGAAGCTTTACATTAAAATCTAAAACTAAATTAAGAATGAAGAATCAAGTTGACCAATCTGTGCTATAAAATGTCTAAATAAATGTAATCATTCAAATATGTTTATGCTACATTGGTAAAATTCTGTAAAATGAACCATTTTATGTCAGTAGACATTTCTTTAAGTTGTTCAGTGTGGAAGCTGGAAGTTTGTGTCGGTCCATCTGTCATAGACTGGTTCTTGTAATGTTAAATTTGATTCTGACTGAGAATGGCACTTTGCTAGACAGTTATAGTGGCTGCCCTACTGCAAAGTCTGAGTGAAAATGTCAGGTCATATTATTATTTAGATAATATATTTTAACTTGTTTCTTTGTTACAAGGACCATACATTGCTAGGCATAATGCCACTGTATTATAAGTGTCATATTAGAGCTGTATAGTAGAGATGAATTGTAGGAAGTAGCTGTTGATAATAAATGTTCTTAAATTTATTTGTGTATTTGTGATGCTTATTTTAAGTGTCCAAAATTCCCAAGGTCTATCACACATCGATGTGACGTCTACTGTTTTTACTCCCAAATTTTCAGATGATGCTGTAACAGACTGCATGAAAAGCCATTGTGCTCGTCAAGGTGACATTAAACATCACTCAATTTGCATGTCGTTCTTTATGTAAGGCAGATACTTTAAACTGGTGGAAATTTTATTAAAACCTAGTGATAACGTAAGAATTTGCAGCTATCGACAAATTAGTATTGACACGGTAATACAGAAGAAAGTGGTCCTTTACTTTTAACTATGTACTAAATAGAAAACATTTCAGTGATATAAATTCTTTGTGTAATGTGCGTATTATACGGAGCCATTTGCAAGAATCTTATTGAAGACTAATCGAACGCCAGTGTTGGTCACTCTGCAGTTACTGTTTGAGTGGTAGACCTGTTGGACAGTGCTACATGTTGAAACGCGTGTAGTAAGGTATTTAGTGAGTTACGGGCAGGACCACTGGATCGACTGTTGAAGCAAGGTACGTATGTCGTAATCTGCATGGCAAATAGGCGAATGGCGTACGTTTTGCACGGCTCATAGATTTGTTACATTCATGATCATTTTTCTGTACAGCCAAACGTTTCACCCAATGACCTTGCATGTAATTATAAGAGGACACGGCCGTTTGAAATTATCTATGATTGGAAGAAATCCTCTGATTCTGTTTGGTAGTATGACAGTGGACCCATATATGACTTATGGCGAAAATATTAGGTGTCGACATTCCACCATTTCTTTGTAATAGACAGTTTTATTTTTTAGTTTCCTCGCTGTTGGTTCGTCTCATAAAAGTGGGCGTACTTGTGATGTCAGCGATATTTCTGTTATGGTTATCCTACGTTGCGGGTGGCTGGGATTTCCTAGTGAGGTGATTTCTTTACTTCACCGTGTCTGATAGTGGCTTTGGAGATAGAAATATTTGCATTTATTTATTTTCTTTATTCCCATTCGACAACGAGACGAGGACAGCCGGTTTCTCAGTGTAAAATGAGGAAAATAAAGTTCCCATTCAAGGCATCTGTAGGTTGGGTTCTATGTGTCAAGTAGAAACGGAATCGGAGACACGTGATAAAATATATTAACAGGAATGACACAGTGCGACTTTTAAAGGAACGGGTTGTACTGCTGAACTGTTTAAAAACGCACAGCTGCATTAATCCCAACTGCATTCCTGTCGTTCTTGAATGTGGATAAGAGAAGAAATAAAAGAGTACATGCAAAGAACTATGTCATAAATGAAATTTAGTCTCCCAAGCCATTACAGATATGGTGATCGAATAAAAAAATCACATCATTGGCATTTATAAAACTGCGTCCCCGATTTTTCTGGACATTTCAAACGGATATGTTTCCTATCAAAGTAGCCCACACAATTAGGAAATTTTCATCTATCAAAGAATTCAGCAGCGTTCTGATGGTGAAATGCAGTTTCGGAAATTACTCTGCTTTTTTATTACTTCCTCAGTAGCATTTAATATGTATTGGTATGTATTCAACGACATCCTGTGATAGTCATGAAAGCAATTTGTCAAACGTTCGCGCGATGTCGCTTGCAGTGCGACCGCAGACTCAGAATGTGATTAACGCGATAATGTCTGGGCTTGTGCGCGTGACAGATGTTGGTTTGTTTTTGTCCTTAGCCGTACCTGATATATGACGTAATTGTGTCTTGACACTTGTGTTTAGCATGAAGTTTTCAAAAAACTTGGATTTGTGAGATTACGTCGTGCGTCCACTGACAAAGTTAAACGTGTTACTTCCTGGTTGTTGGCAGGAACTGCTTGACTCACCGTCAAGAGCCAAAGTAATGTATCATATGGTTCGCAATTTATTGTTTTGTCATGAAAAGTAGCCAAGTTGTGACTTCCCAGAGGGAGATCTATAATTAGTTTTCAAGGAAGAAGCAGGAAGCCTGCTGAGCAGACACTTCAAGGCCATCTGTCTCATGATAAACTGTGAATAAGGATCTTGGCAACAATTTACCACTATTTCAGTAATGATTGTCGACCATAATTTGCGTGTATTTATTTCAAGTAACTATACTACCGCTGCATAACGATGTTTTGAGTGCGTTTTGATATTTTTTATTTTCACAGTTAACACCCTCCTGGACCGAACATTGATCTGTTATTTCCTCTTATTTGTATTCTTCAGGATGATATCAGCAGGTGATCCACAACTATCAGTCGTTTTGTCAGGATACGGCGGCTATGAGTGTCTTAAGGTGAGCACGGTGTGTTTTCGTAGATGTGTGACGGGTGGAAGGGAATTGCAAAATGACTGTGTTGATGGTTTATTTCTGTAGGTGATGCCATGGCCAACCCGATTGCTGGGCAAGGGTGATGTGCAGGTGGCCGTGGTGGTATGCGGGATGAATTTTGCGGACCTTTATACCCGCCAAGGGTTGTTGCATGAGAGAAAGCCCCCATTCGTGCTGGGCATGGAGTGCGCTGGGAAAGTGACTGCTGTGGGCGACAGTGTGACGCACATCAATGTGAGCAGTAACGGTCAGATTTAGAATAGTCTACTCTCTCTCATTACACATTCATCTCCTGAGTGTACGTACCTAATAGCTATGAGGACGTGAAGTCTTTCCACCATTTCCATGGATGAACATCCCGGAATATTTCAACCACAATCCTCCGAAACGTGAAGTACAGTGACTTCAGAAAAATGCTGATTGAGGTTTCTTGTATTTTGCGTAGTGACTCTAGGAAACCCTGAAAATTGGCAATGAATACTTCCTCACAATTTCTGGAATTTGAGCCTGTTCAGAAAGTATAGAAATCCAATAAGTTTCCTTGACACCGCAGGTGGGGGACCGTGTTCTGTGCTACCAGTACACTGGAGATCTGTATCGGGAGCACGTGGTAGTGTCTGCCTCGAACTGCTTCGTGCTGCCATCTGGAATGAGCTATGAACATGGTGCAGCACTTGCAGCCAACTACTTGACCGCGTACTTCTGCGTACTGGACATCGGTCACTTGCGCGATGGGCAGAGTATCCTCATACCGTCTTGCGCAGGTAGTCGTCTGCCCCAAGTTACTGATCTACTCAAATTTAAGTGCAATAACAGCAGTTGTATGTGATCTTTACTCACTTCTCCTGAAATCTAAGGTTTGTTTCCTGATGTGTTTCTATTTGGAAAAAGGAAGAATTACCAGATCAACAGAAAGTGACTGTAGTCAATTCTGACATATCCTTCCTTTGTCATCTTCGTGCTACATTTTTATCCATTATTATTTTGGCATTGTTCGCACCAAAAAAGAGTGGAATTATCAGTAATTAGCAGTGTGGATTATAATAGATCGGATGTTTCACATTCAACAAGTATGTTTTGAATTGGACTTGAATGTTTCAGTACATTAATTGTTCATAGCTTTGAAGAAACCATATGACTCAGGAGAATAGTAATATTTTAATCGAATTTGGAATACCAAGAAATATATTAGGTTGATTAAAATTATGTATACAAGGCTTCCATTACATAAGTAATTTTGTAACTTTCATTATGACTGAATGCGATTAAATCTTGGGCAAATATCTGTGGAATTATGGAGTTACGCAATACGGTGTTTCAGACACTGCCTTTTCCTCCATCGTCAGAGTAGATGTGAGAGCGATATAACTACCCATTGTGTATGTACCCACAACTATCTCTTGGAGCCGTGTGCTTGTTTGTCCTTGAGTCAACCAATAGGGACAGTGGATGGAGTCAGGTGACCAGTCATACACAGTCTGGGCATATTGTGCTGCCATCTGTTGTCGAACCTTCCTTCCTTCTGCATGGCTTGTATTGTATGCCAGAGATACGCAAAGAACCGTTTCCACATTACCAGATCCAAGATAGACCCATAAATATTTCAGGGTGATAGGACGGAGCGCGAAGGTTCATCTGTAAGCTTTATTGCATTTATATTTCTCTAGAAGCCTTGATATTGAAGGTAGATGACAAAGTGGCACTTCTCTTCTCGCAGGTGGAGTGGGATGGGCAGCCACTCAGCTTGCCCGCTCAGTAGGGACCGTCACTATCTTTGGTACGTGTTCCCCAGGAAAGCGCGATGCAGTGCAAAAGAATGGTGTCACACATCCACTGAACCACGATAACTATGATCAGGAGCTGCTTAAACACAGCCCCGATGGCGTGGACGTAGTGATCGACAGCGTGGCAGGGAGTGCCTTCAGCACAAGTCAGCGTCTGCTTAAACCTCTGGGACGAGCTGTGCTTATTGGTGAGACGTAAGAAGTAGATCGAAAGTAGTTTGTGGGGAAATGGGTCCAAACAGGTTATTTTCCTCTTCAGTAAGGCACAGAGAGGGAGAAATGGACCTAAATGGGTTGTACCGATTGTACAAACAATGCATATCTGAAGGGTTCCAAAGGCGGAAATAAATTTTCAGAAGTAACTGGATGATCAGGCATCAATTAGGAGGCGTGGGGAATGATGAACACGTCTTATAAAGTAAATTATTAATTTACAGATTAGCAAAAAGTGTGCTGTGGGATTTGAGGTTTTTACAGTGGCAAGTCTGAAGATTTCTGTCTTCTGGGTTGTTGCGCTGTGTAGTCTGGTAGAAGTCCCTCGTCCTGATGATGGAGACAGCATTGACCTCTGAAACGTTGGTGGGCATCGACCATACTACACGGCGCAACAACCCAGAAGACAGAAATCTTCAAAAAGTGTGCTGTCACTTAGCATTGATTTATAAGTTACTGGGGACAGTAAAACAAATAAGAATGACTGTTTTCAGCGTACTTCGGAGCTGAGTACTTTTAAATACCATTTTCCATTTAATGCAATTATACAGACACAAACTTCACCTTTCATGCTTCAACTAAGCTACCAGTGCCAAGTTTTCATAAAACGTACTTTCGGTGTAAAAACTTGAAGACTTGCTTTCATAATCTTTGAATTGTATTCAGTATCTTCTTCTTTCGCTCCCTCCTTTTTGCCACGTCTTTACATATTTACGAGGCTCGAGTTCAGAAAGGAAACATGAATTTCAAATTATGGATCAGGGGTTATCAGAGTAATCCCAGCATTGATTAGACTTTTAACTAAGAAATTAAAAATTCAATTAACAAAATACTAAAAAGGCATCAGTTGAATAATGCATGTAGAGAATATTTGTTCCAGTTTGCCTGATCTTTAATGTCCGGTATTCACATCTCAGTTTTGTGAATGCTTCGTCCGACATGTGAGCCGAGTATTGAGAGCCGTCTGTTGGTCTGATGATGTCACAGGCTCAAGCAGCGTGGTGACAGGCAGCAAGAAGATTGGGATGTGGAACTTTCTGCGAATGTGGTGGGACACCAAGGGCATCAGCGCTACAGACCTCATCATGCACAACCGTGTGGTGGCGGGTCTGCACCTCGGATTGCTGATGGAGCGGGAGCCCGACCGCATTCGAGAAGCTATGGATCACTTGTTCCAGCTGTACGAAGAGGGGAAAATCAAACCTTACATCGACTCCACATGGCCACTTGATAAGGTCCAATTCTCACTAAGTATTTATTTGTAAATTTATTTAACGACGCTTCCAGTTGCTTTAGATTGTACAGCGTTGAATGGAGGATGCATAATGAGTTGGTAAGTGTGAGGAAGGAAGTGGTCGTGGCTAAATGAAGGTACTGTCACAGTATTTGCATGGAAGGACTGAGTAAAACCATAAAATCCTTGGTGAGGATGGCCAGTCTCGGCTGAGGCATCAACCCGTGGCCTCCCAATATGAAGTGGGAGTCACTTTTTAGTACCTGAGACTGTTTTCTTGTAGTTGGACAGACATTTAGACCGCTTGCACACGTGAGCCGCTCAGCTGAGCAGCTCGCTGAGCCGGTATGCAGCTCACGTGCAATTCAGAGTTTGGCTCTCGTGACCCTCCGCTAGAGTTACCTATTACAAACAACTTACTGGAGTTTCTCCCCCGTATAAATGCGTTGGCTAGACTGGCTTGATCTGCAGCTCAGTGAGCCTCGTGTGAAAGGGTTCCACGTCAAAGCAGGCAAAACTCTTCCCTCCAGTAGCCGCTACTCGCGGGGAGAGCTGAGTAGTGGCTCATGAGCCGCTCACACAGGTTCAGCGGCTCTCGTCTGAAAGGGTCCAATGCATTTTGCTGAGATTTCTATCCCCATCAGTCGCTTCAGCCCATGTGAGCCACGTGTGAAGGGGCCCTTAGAGTGAAGGCCTGGGTTTAATTGTGGTCCATGTGTTTTATGATGAATAGGGTGGCTCTGGGGTAAATTATTCTTGTCTTTCTCTACCAGTCATTATGTTATTGATGATTCATATTAATTTATCAGTGGTTCATGTGATCTTTACAGGTGCAGTCTTTATTTAGAGTTTGACGTCTTGACTTGACACTTGTTGGCAGGATCGAATTATTATGACTGTCAGCAGGTGATTTGATCTTCGTCTTTACCACAACTTCCTGATCTGTTATTGCAGGTGGTAGACGCCACCAAGGTCCTGGCCGAACGAAAAAATGTGGGTAAGGTTCTGTTGACAATCGAGAGAACAGACTCTAGCGAGCTCTGAAGCATCACACTCCATACATTTGAATAATTAATTTTTTCATACTGATTTTAGAATCATCAAGAAATATAAATATACATTTATACATTTGTACTGAAAAGACAAATTTAAAAATAAACTTTGATTATAATGTCCTGTTTGTATTTTACATAGGGCATTCTTCCAGCACCCTGTCCCGCTGGATAGTCTTTATGCGAGGCATTTAATGTCCAGTCCACATCATCATCATCCCATTTTCTGTAGTGGGCATTTCAATATGAACCTTCCATAAACGCATGTGTTTGCCGGAGTGACCTCATTGATTCAGGTTCATCAACAAAGATGCATGCTATAAACCCCCCCCCCCCCCCCCCAATCAGACGACGTGCAATTCCATAAATATGAAACATTTCTTGGCTAGATATTAAGTGCCAACTGCTTGACGGTTAGCTTCAATTTGGGAGCTACCTTGTGTTTTTTTAGCATTATTTTAAATTATCCAAAACATGATGAAAATTATTGGAAGAAACGAAAGGTACTTTATTGAAACGCGCATGAAAATTATGAACTACTGTCGCTGGCATTTGAAATAACGTTTCTGTTCCAATCATAGCCGTGGCCATAGTGGTGAATGCCCCGGACTGGCTAGAATCGTACCGCCAAACCACTGAAATTTGAGGTATATAAATTAATTTTGTTTTATTCAAGATTATAATAGAACCACTGAATGATAGTATTAATGACTTTCAGGCCAGGATCCGTCAATGCCTAGCAGACTAAAGCGAATCCACGTTAAATTTACAGACGCAAGTTTGCGGTGTTATGCTTCATGCCATTTCACTCAGGGACCAAAAAACAGTGAAAAATATTCGACAATGGATGCAGAGAGCGCTAATTACACAATTGAATGTGAATAAGCTGAAATTTGCGTTTGTTTCACATATGAGCATGCACTGAAAAATTTTTTAGTAGTACTTGCTGATGCCATCTGTTACCGGTTGCTGAAATTAACTTTCTTGTTGGTGAAAGCGAATTCCCATAGATGGCAGTGTCAGTATTTATAACGGTACGATTTACCGCAGTAATGTGTATCTTCCCCAAATTAATTTTGTTTTTCAACAGTTTCTTTGCATTTTAATTTGTCTTCTCAAAATGAAGTTTGAATTTCTCTTAAGTAACCCGAATGTTCATCGTTGTAATTTCAAAAGCCCAGTACATCTTTCGAATCACTCTGAAGAAGTAGACAAGGAATACAAATTTCGAAGCTCTTTGTAATATTCCGTAGCTCTTTATCGTCTAAAAGACCTTCGAAGCTTTACTGATTTTTCAAATTTACAGACTGCCTCTGGTACAAAAGGACAAGTAAAGCCTTTGTAAGAACTTGGAGCCACAGACAACACGTCTGCACCTTGTTTATTCTGTTTGATAATGTTTCGAAATGTGTCCTGCAGCAGAACGAATTGCTTTAGAACTGGCAATCATCGGTTTATGCCGAAAAATGTGTTCAGTTTATCGCCATAATTATAGAATTCAATAAATTCTTGGATTCCAAACATTGAATCGAAACTCGGCGTAGACATTTAAAAGCTAGGCCGGGGCGTGATGCTGACCACTGACCCCCACCTAGTGCTTAGGTTGAGAATGAGTAGGACATACATCACCTCTCCCCTGTGCGCCTACATGGCGTGTAACGGAATAGCTTTACCTTTCACTGAAATTTAAATGGTAGTGAGAAAATAAGTTACTTTTTATCGCAAATGTGGACCGATGAGCCACGACTAGTGTCTCCCATTCTATTGATCTGAGTGAAATGAATCTCTACCCTGTAAGTGATGTAATAAAGGAATATTATAGTAATTGGTTGCAACATTTAATTAAAATGTAAGATAAAATATTATTTTAAAAAGTACTGAAGTACAGGCCTTCATGAAAGAGAGACTCAGGAAGTCCAAAGAAAAGATGGCGAAATGTATTGTGAAGACGCTTCTGTTTTAAGACATTTTGAGGTTATGTCCTAGAATAGTTTGATTTCCTTGCTTGCATTTCGTGATACTTTTCCTTTCACCAGACTTTGAGTAAGAAAGGGCACTACTGACGTCATGAGATAGTCTCCTTTGAATTCAATGATGTCGTCGAGTTTCCTGTTGGTTGTTTGTTAAGCGAAATTGTGATAGCCCTCTGGGGACGTGCTCTTTAAAATGCGCTGCAGCTGTGAAATGCCTGTGTTACCGCTCACATTTGTATTGTTATTTAATTGTTACGTGTTGGGTGCAGTGCGGATGTGCTGCTCCAAAAAAAATCCAATTCAGATCCTCACACCCCACTTAAAAATCCGTTTAAGATCATCGTTTGATCAGATCACACGCTAAGTGTCCCAAAGAGGTTTTTTTTGCATATTCAAGTTTTTGGACTAAAATCTATATGAGTTTTTAAGGTCTCCTTCATGTGAACGTGATGACCCTAGTTCTTATACTTTGATCTTCTACTCGTAGGACGATGCAGGTACACCGTTAGGAGGACGTGACTACAAGATAACAGAGAAATGTAATGAGATGGGCAGAACATGTAGCAAGCGGAGAAGAGATTAGAAATTCTTACATAATTTTAGCTAAAAGGTCAGGAGAGAAGAGGCCACAGGCGTACATGGGATGATATTATTAAAATGAATCTAAAATGAATAGAGTGTAAAAGGTCTGGGCTGAACTTGCTCAGAATAGGATTTAGTGGCGGGCGGTCGTGAACTCGGTGGCCTAATGAACCTTTGGGTTCTATGACAGGCGAGAAACTTCTTGAACAACCGACGAATGTAAACGTCTCTTGGACGACTGTTACTTCAGTTGCGTGGTATGACTGACATTTTTTCATGTAAAGGTTAGAGAATCACTTCTTGATTTTATGCCTGGAGTCTCGTGCGGTGTAGATGTCATATTTCATGAGTGTCGCGGTCTTAAACTGGTCACCGGTAGCCCGTCAGCACGCGGAAATAACTTGTTTCACTCCACTGGTAACATCGACTTTATCAGACATTCTTTCCATCTTAGTCCGTCTGATTTATTTTCCGTTCTAAATAAACGATGAACTTTACATTTAAATGTGACGTCACTACAGCGGTTGAGAGGATGACAGACACATGTCAGTAGCTTAATTACGGGTAGTGTGTGTGTGTGTGTGTGCGCCGAAAAATTGAAAATGTACAGACAAAACAGAATAATACAAAATTGTACCGAAAATTGAAAATGTAGAGACAAAACAGAATAATACAAAATTGTACAAAATAAAATGAATAATACATAGTAGTGTAAAGAAATCTAAGATGTACTAGCGAAGCGAACGTAAAATATAACGTAATAAAATACATATGCTATTCAGATGGCACAGTGTGATTTGGTGATGTATATTATCGTATTCAGTAGGTGTGAAAATTAAAATAAGGTAATTTTTATAGAAATCCCGTACTTTTGACTTTTTGTTAAATTTCAAATTTCATTTATGGAGACTTATAAAATAGAGATAACATTTGACTGCTGTGCCGGTAGGACTGTAAAACGCTGCAAGTGATTCCCTTATTAAAGGCCGCGACGTGTTACCAGCGGAGTCGCCAAATACCCTCATTGTGTATAATAATTTACAGAACTTAAAATCTGGAGATAAATTTGAGAGAGGAATAGTTTTGGTTGTCATTTTGAAGACGAGCGGAAAAGAGAAATACAGAAAACGGTTTTTTGGGACCTCTTTCAAAGCCGCGCCGTGCATTTCAATCAGCAGGTTCTACTGAACTCCTCTGCGGACGCCAAGTGTAAAGCAGCGACCCGTTAGTGGTCACAGAGTTCGCCGTCGTAATTAGCTAGAGAGTGGATTCAGAAGTTTCTTGTAACCTTGCTTGGTCACGACTCTTTTTAAGTGCGTAGAAATGAAAACGGGCAATTAGTCTGTCTGCCTGTTTGCGAGTTTGTACGTGACGGGGCGTACTTCGAACCCTCATCTGACCCATTTGTGCTCCAAGTATTGTAGAACCCGCAGTGCGATCTGATTCTGCAACGCGTCCCCAGGTCGCCGTTAAACAGCAGAAGATGTGAGTTTGCTTTGTCGGCACAATTTACGCGTGAAGACACAGTTAAAACCTCTGTTGATTTCTCGTAATTCTGACCACGTGATAATAGAGACGCATTATTGTACGCTGTTCGGTTACAGGAACTTAGGGTTTCCATGTTCATGTTAGACGTCTTCCACCCTGAAGATGTAGGCGATATGATCCTTCGGAACTTCGGTGATCACCTGCAAGACAACATGGCGTAATAGTTTACAAGAAATTTATCAAAAATTTGTTGCTAATCGTCATATAAATCGAGTGTAAAAGCAGATCGATACTGCGGTTATTTGATGAAAGTCCTTTTATTATAATAAATTTAAAAATTAACAGGGAATAAACACAAATTTATTTAATTAATTTTTATTTTCCTGTCATTTCCCCCCAGAAAATTGTCGTAGACTTTCCGTGACCTGGTGATGTCTGGAACCTAAGGGCGTCCTGAACGTTAAAGCAGTCGAAGTATGAACTTTTATCGTTGATACAGTTTGAGTACAAGAATGAATTTCCATCTGTATGAGCAAAGTCTATCAACACTGAAATGACCGAGGGACTTTAGAGCGAAAATATAATTCTCGAGGACGAA
>NW_019061003.1:87757-107549 GCF_000696155.1 Zootermopsis nevadensis
TTGTTGGTTCCACAAAATAGTTATTTGGTTATCCCGACTTGTCTCAACTGCCTTCGGGATGTGTTCATACCAATGTTTCTTTTCTAGCTTTACCCCATCTTTCCTTCATGTGTTAAAATGTAACTGAGTACACACACGATCATGTCGTTGTATATACTGCACTGGACATCCAGACACGACGTGATCTGTCGTCTCATCAAATTGCTGACATAATCTGCATTTGCTGTCTGTATCTTTTTTTAATATTTTTGTTGCATCTCATTATGAGTCAGTTTCCCGATCTACGTAAATGCAGACCACGCCCTTATATCCTGTATCTTGAACAGCCATTCTCCATCTAGACGTAGGCCTCGTTATTAACACTGCAGTGCCCAAAAGTGGGAGGTTCCTACTAAGGCTAACAAAGTTACACTTACACTTCTGATCATTTTACCCGCAAACTAATCTTTATATGTCGTGAATTCTGGTCTGCAGTGAATTAATTAATTAATTAGTGTCTTGCTACCTCTGCGTAATGCACTGTGCAATAACAAAGTTTTTATAGCCTAAAAAGAAAGCGTAACTTCATTAACGATGTCCTTGTTTTCGTGTTGATAGTCACAAGGTCAAGTGTACGGTAGTTCTCCAATCAAAGGTCTCTCTCTCTCTCTCTGCCTTAGTCACAGTACAGTCGAATGTCTGAGACTAAAACAAAAAAGATGTAAGTTGATAGGTTAATTAACGATTCTGTAATATTCGAACTTTCACATGTCAGATGAAGGTTGCAGGTTGGGGGCGGCAATGTCATTAACGGTGTTAACAATAATTAATAACGTCACACGTAAGAACGAGCAAGTTCAGAGTGCACGTCGATCTGTTTACCTGTAAATCCGTGATGGCATTTAATCGACGAAGGTGACGGGTTAGCGCCGAGGGCAGTTGATGTAGTAAACGAAGTGACGCTGGAACGAGTTTGTTCTACTGTTGGCGTCATACCACCACTGCGCCATCTTCGTTCATGTGTCATCTGGGGGTGTTGAGTGGACCCGTTAGCTCCGCAGAGACGCAGTTTCACTCCATGGGAGTTAAAACAGGAAGACTGGACAAGGCAGTTCACACGCAAACTTTCTTCGTAAATTATAAATTCTTAGACAATATTAGTTTCGAAATGTAAAAACCACGTGGTCTTAATTCCGGATAAATTATGAGTCATTGCATTATAACAACCCTGTCAGTAGCTCAGACGGAAAGTATCGGATGATTAATGAATTGCAAAGTATGTGAAAGGAAGTGGTCGTGGCCTAACCGAATGTAATCTTTTCGTATATGCCTGGAATGAGTGAGGAAAACCACGAATACCTTAGTGAGGATTTCCAGTCTTCAAGCTGAGATTTGAACGCGGGGCCGCTAGACAAAGAACCCGGAGTTCTAAACACTTGTTCGCTACTTTCAGCACGTCGCTTGTACGAATTCCCTCTCCACTGGCTTCGCTTCATTTCGTTCGTGCCAAATAATTTCTAAAATTTATTTAATGTTGACTCCGAAGGTATTCTTTGAGTCTGAATGTTGTTACAGGGACGTTTTCCTATTGGCAAAGCCATTAACTGCTCTCCAGAGCGGGTTTATAAAATCCAAATGTCGCTTTCACTGCTAGCTGTCTTCCCGTGTCATCTCGAGTTTCAAGTTTCACTTTTGACATTATGGTACACCAGTGAAGTTCAATTTCAAAATAAAAGTGTCCAAAATGTGAATCCAAAACGAGGGTGAATGTTGATGTGCCGCGGTAAAACCACGTCTCATAAATCTTGAACTAAAGAAATCGCCACCAGACGACGCCGAATTGCCACTTCGAATTAAATATGTACACCACACCACACTCTCTCAAAATAAAGAAATTTCCTGATGCAACAAATCCTTTTGAAGCGTTCTGCAGGGATGGCTTCGGGTCAGAAGCGAACGCAAGAGTTAGAATACGTCCCAACATCGCCCCAGGTTAATGAATGAATTAATAATACAGTACCTGTGTTACGAGTGACGACGAATAAACACGCGACTTATGTCTTGAAGGCAAGTTTGCTTCTCCCTAAAATCTCCGGCGGGCTGCGTGATTACGCACAGTCGAATGAAACGAGACGGTGATTATGAACCACCGTCCGTGTTTGATGAAACGTAGATGATAAGGAAGTCATAGCCGACTTCAGCGGAGACAAACCGGTGGTCCGTGGGTCATATCCCACCCGAGAGCACGAACCAGACCCGTCAAATTATTTGCTACTGGAAGACCGTTTACTCCGAAGGAGATTTTAAATCGTTCTCGCTATACACTGCTCGTAAAGAACGCACATTGCAAATTTATACACATTTCAATAACATTTACGTCGGTAATTTAGTTTCTGAATAAGTATAGTTAAAGAACACGAAGATTGGCTCTTAGTTTTGCAAAAATTGTGCTAGAAGGGGGTTCTTTGCCCATCAGCAATGGAGAAAACTGCATGAAACCACGGGGATAGACAGGCACTGCGGTTCCGAATTGGAATCTCGGCTGGAAGCATTCTGTTCTTTCTGAGTCCCCCCCCTTCCAGTTGTCCAGGTGAACATGACAGATTCAGTAGCTGTTATTGCCTTGTGTGCTGGATAAATACGCGATGTGACACCTGGCAGCGCGGTAAATGTAACCGAATCGAACTGAGTACTCATCGAATGCAAGTCAGAACCTTTAAGTCTTAAGCTAATCTGGAAAGTCATACGTAATTAGAGACGAGCAAAATACGGTCAGGTGAAGTTGTAATGCGCGTACTATAAGGCGTTAGGAGAACTGGCAGTAAGATATCATCATCCTGACTGCACTTAAATGTGTACTTGGTCTGTCCATCTTTTCTTCGGTCGTCCTAGCAGTCTTTTGCCTTCTGGTTTATCTTGTATGGCAGTGAGAATCCGCTGATTCTTAATATCGGTCTACAGCGGAATTAGACATTGGTAAATGGTCGGCTTCCTCTTGTAGCCGTTTGATTCCCGAGGGATGTTAACGCTAATAGCCGTTGGAATAAAGATGGTCTGGACACAGTGGTGAACATAAAATTCCCCTGCAGGGAATCGAACGGTGGTCGCTTAGCCCATAACCAGTTACTTTACTGGCGTCATGATGAGCGGAGAGTGTGTAGTTCTCACGGAGGACAGAACAATTGACAGCCAACCAACGGGAGAGCTTTCACGTCCTGCCACTGGGCGCTTCTTTCGCAGTCAAGCGGTGGGGGTGATTCTCTGCCGCTTCGCGCTGTTCCGCTGTTTGTTTGTCCTGCAGAAGATACTTGTCTTTGTACCTGGTGTGTGGCGGGCTCTGTGTGGTCGGTGCTTCTGAAGTTCCGTTGATCCGACTAACAGCTTGTTTAAGCACGTGGTTCGAATGTCAAGGTGTGATTAAGTTCTGTAAACTTTGCACGCGTGCTACTGCTCTCAGCAACTCGTGAACGGAGTGAGGTTATAACTCTTGAAATTATCTACAGTAACTTAAGGTAAGGCTTTCTTGGAACGTTATTCTGTGTGAAAATTCAGTCTGCTGTTTGTAATTAAATTAAATACGTGTAGCAGAGTCCACGAGACGCTAATTGTCGCTTAGTTAGTCAAGAAATTTCCCGCGTTTTTGGAACTCAAAGGTTCATAACCTTGTTTACAGAGTCCCGCCACTGGTCCATAACCTGAGAACATTATAAATGAGTTAATTGGAGACTTTTACATAGTTTTCCACAGAACTGCCCCATTAAACGTTGTGTTGTCAAACGTCAAGTGACTTCTCTGATGAGCTTCATTGTTTTTTACGGTCCTTTAGTGGGGATGGCCGTGGGAAATTACGCATACCGTGGTGGCCAATCTGTCGTTTTGTGGGAAAATACTGTTTGTTATGACTGCTGCTGATACACGTCGAACTTGCAATCTTCAGCGTATCTACTGTTGAAACGATATTAATGACATGAAGCGATGCTGATGTACATTTTAATTGTAGTTTAAGGCTGTACAGGTTTCACTTATTAAAAGGTCTGAAGCTTTTCTCTTTGCATTACGCCTGGTTGCCTAATTCTCACACTCGGCGTTCTTCTGTTTTATTCCGGACGTTGCTATGCCTTTAGTAGGATTTAATCTATTGTTTTCGTTGATTTGTTACGAGTATATATGACGGATATTTGCTTTAGATTTTCCTTTCCAGTATTTCTGACTTATTTAACGACGTCAGTAGCCCCGATTATAAGTACCGAGTAATCAGTTTCAAAGGATAGGCCTGTGGAAGGGGGGGGGGAGTTTTCGTGGCGCAGTTTAACTACATTCGAACCAGGGACTGCCGAGTACGAAGCACGGGTGGTAAACATTCGGCCGCGACGTCGTACCAGAAGTTCGCTAATGTAATAATCTTCCTTTCTGGGTGCAATTATAATATTAAAAAATCTTTAGTGACGAGAATAATAAAAATTTAAATTCTTAGTGTTTCAGTCATGCCTTTCAAATGCTATTTGATATAGAGCGATTAGAATTCTTATAAATCAGTAGATTGCGGTTGGGGGTGGGCGTGGACGCAGCATCCAGACGTTAGGGCAGATTTAACTGCGAGTGGGCTGAACAAGTAGGGTTTCGGGTTGCTTGTGGTGCGCAGGCCCCAACCTCTGCACGGTCACGAGCGTGCAATGAGAGTATATGACGAGTAACTTTTTCCTCGCGAGAAAAGAGTGGCCTAGGAGAGGCCTGTCTGCTGAGATCTCTGCCATTTGGACCAGGCCAAAGCCGAACGTGCCTGTGCTGCCCTCAAAGACTTGGCTCTCTCCAATCGTTATGCTCCTTGGTTCTTGATTTACCTACTGCAAACACCCGATACCCAGGAAGGCTATGATCTGATGCGAAGAGGCGACGACTTTTCGTTCATTTGACTTTCCTCAGGACGGATGTTAACGGGATGGGGTTATGTCTGACTACTGCATACTTTAACATCACAGTTTCTGTCATCATCAAATAATTGCTTTTGTTTAATCTAATGGGTTTAATAAGAATAAAAATAATTCAGTTCCGTTAGTTTATTGTACAGAGTGTTTGCGAAAAGCGAAGAGCTTATGAGTGGCAAACACCAAAGACATTTTACATTAAGAAGGAACATATTAAAACGTAAAATCAACTTAGGCAATTTTTTGTGCAGAGAAAGTGTTCTGGAAGGAGATAGTGTTTTTTGCTAAAAATGGAATACGGCCAAGATGTTTAGTTGTCCCTATTCAAGCATTATCGTTGCATAATTTGCCTTTATACTGTAATCGCTGCTGTATGCGTTTTACGTTTGGCTTGATCGCTCACGCTGACTTATCCGCTCTTCAGAACACTACAGTAATTCTGAAAGAGGCCTATCTCTGTGTTACTTCTGAAAGCTTCTTATTTGCCATTACTCTCAGTTTCTTAAAATTACTTCAGCAGATGGAGGGTGTGCACACTGCATATTAAATATATTTTTGTACGTGTTCCTGCGAGTGACGTATGTCTTCCTTACGTACCGCTGGCCATTAAAGACAGTCTCATCCACGTAACAGACGAAGATCTTCAGCTGTTCTGCATGGTGTTAAACGGTTGAATTACTATGAATCGTACCAACATTCCAAGCTGCCTTTGACGATAGTCGTCGGTGAACGCAGAACGCATTGTTATCCAGGATTTAGGTCTTGACGATAGAACGCATTGTTATCCAGGATTTAGGTTAAGTTAAGTTAAGAAACTCGGACGGTGCACTTACTCGTCTCTCTGAGGTCTAGCGTTCTTCAGCGGTGTGTGTTCAAAAACCGGAAGATCGCGGCCATTTTAAAGTTTACAGTGTATCCTATTCCCTACGCTAAGTAGCAACAGAGAACTTTAAGAAATATTTGTATACTGCATTACAGTTCGCGTCTGTCGATTAAAAGTGTTATTGAGAACTGTTTGTCACTTAATAAATTGTCTTAAGTAGGTTAATGACAACTCCACCTCATTACGCTGATTACCAGATCAGCTTTATTTCTGACTCAGAATTGTTGCTTCTTTCATCGTCAATCATGCCTCCTCAAGTCCAGCTTCCTTCCAGAAAAGAAATTCGCTACTTCGTTGTCGTCCGATAATTTTCCGTGGGATCAAATCAGAGCGAGAGAGAGAGGGGGGGCGGGGCGAGAAATGCGAGTAGAATTACGGTCGGAAAGGGAGACACCACTTAGAAGAATTAGGTGCAGACGGGAGGATAATATTAAAATGAATCTTAAGAAATAGGGTGTGAAGTGGACTGCATTTATATTGACAATGCCGGGGTACACTGGCGGACTCTTGTGAAGAATGCATTGAACCTCTGGGTTATTCAGAAGGTGGGATTATTATTTTATTGTGAGCGACCGAGTGACTCAGCTGTTTAAGAAAGACTTTGTTCCGTATAATTGTGATCTGATTCAAACGTAAAACGATGTATTAAACCAGCAAATTATTTGTGCGCCATTTCAGATAGTGGGCTGTCGAGATAAGAAGCCGAGATTCGCTAAGCGGGTCACAGTTTAGCGGTGGGCCTATAGACTTGTTTTCAACAGGTACCGGCTTCTAGTCTCGGTCTGCTTGCCACTGAAATTTCCCTCGTTTCGTTAGTCTAATGTTGATATAATAGGCTGATTTGAACTAGGTAACAACCGCTTCCTCTCTAATCCTTACCTTGTTCATCTTTCATGTTCCATTCTTATTGTACGCGATGGGTTTAATATTTGTAACGCGAGAAGCACTCGCTGTCGGTGACAGATTTAGACAAAATAATATGAGTCGATGCTCTGCTGTTGATCTATTGGAAATTTGTGTTATTTTTACTAAGCCGGAAGGAGTGTTGAGATTGGATTGATCAAATAGTCGTATTTGCTGGCGTGCATGTGTGGAGATCAGAATTAGCTTAGGATGTGATGATTACACATTCGGTCTGTCGGCCCTGTTTTACCCATATATGAGTGAGAATTCGTTTGGAATTCTAAAGTGAATGGTCATTGCTCTGTGCGTGTGGTTGACTGAGGAAACTTACTGCCCTGTATTTACTCCGATCTCAGATGTGTACTTAGTGTTCAGCGTCCCGAATCCGGTGCCAGATGATGATGGTGATATATTCGGATGAGGATTTGGAGGCTTCTTCGGTGATATGAGATCAAGGTAGCTCAATGGTTAGTCTTGAGATACTCATCCGAGGTCGTGGTAACTGTCACGAAATGACAACGCACAGGCTTAACTTTAAATGAGAGACGCACGGGCTTGGCGACGGTACCCGACGAGGTAACTCACAAGGATCTCGAAGATCCACTTACCTCGTTAGGGCTACAATGAGCTTGTATGCCGAACTCCAGTGGCAGTGCTCAAAATTGTTTTTAAGTTTAAATTTAGAAGTTTAATTTCAAAATGAAAGCGTCCAAAATGTGAATCGACTGTATTTGTCAGTTTACGACAAAATCCAAAACGAGGGTGAATGTTGATTTGCCGCGGTAAAACCACGTCTCATAAACCTTGAACTAAAGAAATCGCCAACAGACGAAGCCGAATTGCCACTTCGAATTAAATATGCCTTGTAGTAAAATATAAGTAATTTTGCCATTGGCTGAATTTTGGGTTGGAGGTTATAGCTTATCGGCCCCCGAACTGACAAAGACGCTTTCACCCCGAAACACCACAATTTTGGCTTCTCTCAGCCCTACTTCAGAAACATAAAATTGGTAGTGAAACCGTGTTAAGTAAATTAAGTGAAAAGAAATTCATAACGGAGATTGTGGACTAAGTAACTGGGCCGACAAGGGTCATGTTGACCTCGGTGTGTGAATGAAACACCCACTCCCCAACACAAACAGTTCATAATCGCCGTAACGTGAGGGGCGTCATGGAGCAATAATGAAAGCTACTGGGAGATCCGCGGGTTCAGTGCACGGACTGCAGGTACTTTACATGACCACGGGGTCACGGGGTCAAGGCTTTCACCGGGAACTGGATGCTTCGTCTGAAGGTCAAATTCCCCAAAAGTGTTTTAAGTAATGAGGACTTAAATTAGTCCCACTTTGGCGTCGATCTTTGTGACCTCGCATGCTGGGGTCAGAGTTCGAATCTCATTCTGGATGCGGAAAGCTGTTCCCCGTTTTCTGTATCGTTTTGTTATGATACAGAACTTGTGATGGGCCGATCCCCTCTCTATGGAGTCATAAGTTTCAACTTGTTAATTCCGAGCGGAGCGGACCAGATCCGGGTTTGGAGCCCAGGACCAGTCACCCAATAGTGTAAATTCATCAACTTAATGAGTAGATACGTACCTTGTGACCGACGAGGTTGATGTGGCGATGGCGTCCCACGGCGACCTGGCGTGCCTGGTGCTAAATTCTGCCGAGCTGCGTTTACGTTCGGTGGCATTCTTCAGTCTGCCAAGTCACTGACGGAGTAGTGTTTCCTAACCTAACCTGTCCTTCAATATCAACAACCACTCACCGGAAGTCACATAATCCGTTATCCCTGCAGCCCGTCTGTCTGTCTGTTTCACGACGACCAATAGTCGGCACTGAACGAAGGTTTCGGTAGCATACACCGGGGTTTTATCTGAGCACTTCTCCCCTTTTCTTCTACACATCACATAAATTGCTGAGTTGTACTTAATTTTGTAGTGCGCGGAGTTTAAATCGTTCGTGACTTCGTGTGAAGGTCTCCACGGATGCATTACGAAAACCAGTAGTAGTGACGTAACGTGTAAAAAGTAAACAAACATTCATAGTGTTCTAGTTAGCAGCTGATTGAAATCCGAGGTTATTTAAAGACGCTGCTTCATCTGTAAAAAACGTTGGATCAAAATGGCGTCAAATTTGGCGATAAGGTGATATGATCTGTGAATAGGTGAGGATCTGGAAGGACTGTTAACCTAATGGACGGCACTGCCTTGGCATTTGCCGCTCAGAACATCTATAAACCGTGAAATATCCCGGTGTAAGTAGATCTGTTCATGACACATTCCGTTTTATAATGTCTGAGTAAAAAATCGAGCCCTTCACTGTTTATTGGAATGATGAGTTTAACAAACTGATGATCGCATTGGCCACTCGAACATTGAGATTGCGGGTTCGAATCACGTTCGGAGCGTGGGTGTTTAACCGCTTGTGTCTGTTCCCGTGGATTACCACGGGCCACGCGATATACTGATCCATGTTGAAGCCGGACTTCCAAATGTCCTCTTGTGTTTCCAGAAAGTAACTCGATCGCTTCGTTGACCAAGTTCTGAGAAACGGACTGTCGTTCTTCTTATTCTTCTTGTCAATGTCGTGTGGTTGGGGCACAAAGCTCTGCCATCTGGTTCATTTGTTAATTAATGTAGCTCAACAAATTGTGGTAGATAATTTGACACGGATTATCCAGGCCAGCGAATCTGTGTTGAAGTCAATGCGAGAAGAGCGTTAAGCTAGCCACATCCACGGTTAAGACCGGCACGTGAGTTTTGTTTCTTAGGAGAAAAGGAATAGTTGAAACTTTCGCCTCGCAGATTGCAACAAAAAATGCTCGTTTTGTTCAGATTCGTTCCTATACAGAATTGTCAGTAGTTTCTGAACGCTTTAAAATTCCTTTCAGGATTGCAAACAGTGGGCGGCGTCCGTCAGGCATCTTGCGGTGGACAGCGCAGAAGCACAGTCTTTCTTTCTGCCACTGAATGTGAATAACAAATTTACTGAATGGGTTGAAAGGATACGAAAAGGGCAAATTGTAGTCCAGCATTGCGGGTGTAGAAAGTAGATCTACTGAAATATTTGATTGGTGTAGTCGTAAACATACATTTAAAGGCACCTGTTGTGAATCTCTGTCGTGTTACTTGCTATCGTGGGCAGTAATTATATTGTAATTTTACTTAGTCTGTCCAGGCAGGTGCTGGAACTGTGTCTTTAAATAGGCCACGGTCCAAATGCCGTACTTATTCTTCATTCGTAAATACGTGCTTTAATCTCTGCAATTAACATTGTATCGTACAATAAACAAAGAATCAGTCAGCCAGCCAATTAAAATGAAAACAAGAGAAAACCTTAATGAAGTCTATCTTATAAATCTTCCGAAAACGTGGCAGATTTATTTGCGAATGGATAACCAATCAAAATTACAGAAAGAAATTAAGAGCATGCTAAATTCCGGGAAGTACTTGCATCTCTGAGTGTTTTCCTTCCCAAGAACAGAAACATTAAATATATATGAGAATATAATTTTATCTACTGCTTTATAAGAACATGAAACTTGGTCTCTTACCCTGACAGAAGAACGTAGATTAAAGGTGTTTGAGGTAAGGAAGCGAGGAGCTTTCCGGGTATTTCGGGGTTGAAGTAGCTAGACGAGGAGGTGCTTCGTGATTTGCACTTTTCACCGAATAGGATTATAAAACCAAAGGACGTGTAGCACTCACGCGAAATGAGGCGGTACAAAATTTTAGTCGGTAAACCTGAAGGGAACAGATCACTTCCGGGACGTGGGAAATGACGATGTAGACCGGAATTGTGGACAGCCAGCAAAGAGTGGACTTCCAGCTTGATGATGGGGGAGGGGTGAGGGGAGGGGGGGATAAGGAAGTTACAACATTTTACACAGGACCTAATTTTTGGAACGACCTAACCAAAGAAGCAGGCTTAATTGTTAACAAAAGCCAAGGGAAGTGCTGTCTGTCCAAGAGAGCTGAAATACAAGACGAGGGGATGTATGTAACCTACTGTCATGTACCGAAAGCCCAGTTCACACGGAAGTGGCGTATGCTTGTTGCATGACGGCATTGATACTCCACACAAGCGAATCGCTTCTGTCAGCGGGAAATGCGCGAGATTAATCTCGATCTCATTTTCCTCCACAGACGTGTTCTCACACGCTTGTGGTGAATCATTATGAGTTATGTGCTTGCTTCGCGATAAAAATACGGCAGCGTTTGAGCAGTTGATAGCTGTAAGTATAGTCTGAAACTGTCACTTTACATGATGCGGATAATTAAAATAAAATAATTGCGTATTTTTAGTACTGATTGTAGGGAATTTAATATATATGGTTTTGGTGTAGACCATAGTTGGATAACATCTTTACCAAATTTAATCCAAATCCGTTCAGCAGCTTTCTAGTTCAATATTGCAGACGTAAGTGGCTGGTCTATACGCCTTTATTTCGTGCGTTTTGTACAAAGAACAGATTTGAAATTTTTAGTCTGTGCCAGCAAAATGAGACTCACTGACCTGAAGACAGCGTGGAAAGGAAAAACAATTTATACGAAATACACGTAATGCCTGACACAATGTTGGTATGATCGGCCTGTCACTGTCTCAGACCCCTTAAGAATCATGCTTCGATTCCTTACTTTATATGAAGAATTTCGTTAATACTCTTTCATGTGGAAATTCTCACGGGCTTGCTTCACTACAAGAAAGGAACAGAGGAACGGTGTTGGCCGTAGAAGGAAACGCTCCGTGTGAGGATTTCATCACGCCGTGGAATGCTGCAACACGTCTCATTCACAGAGATGGGGCAGATGTCCCGTAAGTCTTTATAAGTTTATTCACGGGCCTGTAACATCTGCTGCATTTCAAGTTCAATTACAAGAACCTGTTAAGCGAAAGTTTCATTTTGTCACCGTCTTTGTAGTTAAACTTTCCTGAATGTCGTTGAATTTGGATAGCGTGCAGTAATTCAAAGTTGTGTCTGCGAATTTAAAAAAAAAGATATTACCACGCTTTGTGTTTAGTGTCTGTGTTCCTGAAGAAAGTATAATGTGGCACAGCTAACAATTCTTAGAGTGTCAATTATGCCTCTTAATGTAATTTCCAGCAGTAAAGATTTATGCTGCCTAACATTTATGTGACCTGACCTCATAGTCCCCCACATTGTCACACACAAGTATGTTTCTTGAATATCTTTAGAAACGTTTACGATTCTTAGGTATCAAATTTCGTAGTCTCATCTGTCATCTCTTTCAATCGATGCAAAAATTATAGAATTGTACAAAAGGGAAGGACCTTTAGCAACTGTAGAATGGTTTTGCTAATAATATTTCGGTTGTCCATTACCGAAAAACTATCGTTCCGTTTAAACCTCGCAATCGATTCGTATTACAAATTCTCAGGGTAGGAAATTTGCAAGCCCGAACGGAGTTTGTCCTCCAGTGGCATGATGTCCATTCCAAACGTAATGGAATTTCTTCAGGCAGAGATGAATTAATTTTCAAATTATGGCGTAAAGTTGTGAATTGAACTCAACTGGACAGATTGGCTCATAACATCATTCAATGGATCAAATGACACAGAAGAGAACACGTGTTATATCTTGTCAAGGATTATTGGCAGTCTTGGCGGGGTTTATCATGCTTTTCTCTGCAACTCCTGGCAGTGGGGACATTAGGCAGATTTAAAATGACCAGCATCTCGTGTTCGTCCACAGCTTTTGATTCTGAATCTCCGCGAGGTGCTATGGCCCTCACACTCGTGATCTGCCTCTGCCGCCAAAGTCTCGGTGATGCGCACGTTCCAACTGCAGGCCTGAGTCGAATTGAAGCGTTTTTGTAACGGGATCAGCGTTTCTGAGAGACAGGAGTTTTACTTTCCTAACCACATGGTATGACTGGTCACTTTCAGGATGACAGCATTTACACCGTGACGATGTACCGGTTTGCAGAAATGAATGCAGAAACCGAACTCAGTTTAATACAGACTTGTTTTTCGTACCACGTACTGGTAAATTAACACCACATTTATTACTCTGGTCTTTGTTTCGTCGTGGAATTTTACTTCAGTTCCAGACTGAGTGATTTACAACTCGTATCAGTATAAACGATGACTCGAAGATTACTAAATTATCCTTCGCACTTTCCTCGTCTTTTCAGCTACGAGCAGCTGTCTTTTTTGGCGCCATCTTAACTAAAAGTTCCCTCAAAAATATTCCTATCAGCTTTGTCACGTCCGTCTCTTCGTTTCTCTGCGTTTTTGCACGTAACAGCTCGAGAGCAGCTGAACAGAACTTTACCAGACTTGACGCTGGGGACTTAACATTAAATGTTGTTGACTCATTTCAAGTTAGGTTAAAATCGAAACATGGCGTGAACGTCGCGTGAATTTCTAGGTGTGAAATTCCCGCGTGGGTAAAAGCGAGCCGAGCGTTTCCTCGTAAGGAATCTGCAGTCAGCCGCACAGCAACGCGTGTGAATCCTCCGTGATGACGTTATCATCCAGCTAGTCCGACGCCAGATTCCCCCACGGATAGGTCATTGACCCCAGACATGTGCGAGAACTGTTTCCATTCGCGAGGGTCAGTTCATCGCGAGAACTGTCACACCATGATGATATTCCGTGCCTTCAAATTCTTTATTTCTTTTTCAGATTATGTCTATAAATTTCCCGGCAATCTGTTAATTGAAATTGCCTTTCTTGGAACAGATTCTTAAAATAATCTGTTGGTAAACTCAAACTGAAGTGGTTTTGCGCTGCTCCTGCGACACAGAGCGCGTTAGCCCGTCTGATACGATGACCCTCAGTTCATTCACGGAGGCCGTCGCCTGTCTGCACAGCACAGTTCTTCCGGAACACGCACACACACACAATGAGAACCTCACAGTTCGTACCCTTCACCAAGAGGGTTATAAAATGAGCGACACTCACATGGGGGTTTATGGGGATATGGGATATGCGAACAGACCTCTGATCGGGAAATCTAAAGGGAGGACCGAGAAGATATTGTCGTAAATGTAAGGATAAAAATAAAAGTCTCAGGATTTATTTATGGGATAATGTCACTCAGGGCAGGGTCCATTGTCAACAATGTTAAATTATTTATTGTATATTTAACGACGCATTTCAGTAGATCAGTTCATATAGCGTCGATGTTAATCGTGACATTTCGAATTCCATAAACGGCGGGGAATTCCTTGACCAGTTGAGCAACTACCAGCTTCGAATAAAATCTCTGCTCCATATATTTGGCTTTATTTATAAGTCAGTAATGTATGTATACAGTCCCGCGTCGTAGCCGCGCGGTCTGAGGCATCATGCTTCGGGCCGGCGATACGGAATGCGCGCTGGTTCGAGTCTCGGTGAAAGAAATTTTCTCATGAGCTTTCGACCAGTGTATGGGACCGGTGCCAACCCAGCATCGTGAGGAAATTGGGGAGCTACAATGAGTAGCGTAATCCGGTCAGGAAAGCTAGCAATGGCTGGGGGTTCGTCGTGCTGACCACACGTCATCCTGTATCTGGTTGGATGATCGTTCACCTCTGCTTAGGCATGTGAACGTGAGGCCAGCAGTCAAGCTAGTCGGCTTTGGCTCTCTGGAGCTGTTACGCCACGGATTTAATTTTAATATAATTTTAATGTATATATACTTTCAAACAACACGATCAGCTGTAACGGTTCCATTATATTCTGGACGTGCGAGTTTTGAATTTCGTCGTGTCAGAGTTTTGTAGTGATTTTACTCCGTCCCTCTAGCAAACCGTCGAAATAATTTAACCTGTTAAAAACTAGTGGTAACTATATGTACCCCGTGCTTTAACATTCTATAATCCTCCATCTTGCCCCAAAAATGTATCCATTGGTTTTATTTGATTTTCAGAATAATCATCGATTATTTCCTTTAACACTATTTACCAATAGATTTCTGTAATGGAGGAGTGATTCGTCTTCAAAGGAGTATTCCTTTCGCTTTTCAATTCATAATCACGCAGTCATTACTCTATTCGATGCCATGATGTTATGCAGATGAAAGTTGTCGTTAAATAACCCAGATCAATCGGTACGCAAGACATTTAATTAATTATAAGTTCGATTATTAAATCAATTCACTGTTTAATTCAAAGGGCTGATATTCGTGGAAGTGGGAATGTTCATTGCTGACTGCCCATCGAAGTATAAATTGTTAGACCTGCGTTGAATTTAGCTGAAGTGCCAATTGTTACAGTGCAGGGTTGAATTTCTTGGGATTTTTAAGTTTAGGTATTGCTCGCATTGTTAACCTGGTACCTGTAGCAGAATACAGATTGATTGTCGAAATTCCATTGAATTATGAGATTCCTAAAACAAGAGGCTCGTTCGGAGGGGATTATGCTGGTTAAAATAAGAACAGAAATCATTGAGACCAGGTGGAAAAGAACTTGGACAGAGACGTCTATGGTACGGCGTATAAACAGAACACATTAAACACATAGAACACGTACAAGAGTTCTTTGGAAGGAGCAGTGATTCGTGACAGGACAAGCTACAAGCGTCTGCTAGTATTTGAAGTTTCTTTTTTAAATGTCTTGTCTGTCTATAATCGACGAAGCTGCACTGCGAGATATTTGCTATCCAGCCTGTGGTAGGTCTAACTAACATCTTGGGATAGGCGGCTGCAAGGTTCGATTTTGGGCCCATACGGATTAGAAAAACTAAGCTAAATACAAGGCTACTTCTGAGTCTTCGCAGCAGTCACTAAGTGAACCAGCCACCTTACCTACAAGAATAAAACTGTAGTGGCCTCATGAAGAGCTTCGCCTTGCTGATTAAATTAAGGAGGATGAGTTGGACGAAATGTGAATTCGATCGGCTTAATCTGTTTGAGATACAATTCGTCGGGGATGGATAATTTTTGAGAGACCTAGATAAGGATAATATTAAAATGGATCGGATCTGACTGGCTTAGTAGTAAGTCCAGTGACGTATTCTTCTGAAGACGGCAGTGAACCCTTCGGTTAAGCGGCTGAACAGTTATCAGCTTAGCGAAGACATAACCATGCGCCATGAGGACAATAGTGTAATTAGTCCGCAACCAGAACTTGAAATACATTTACCAAATAGTCCGTCGAATTTAGTATTATGGGTATTGCAGATCTTACGACGAGCAGTACAAGTACTAAACTGTTCACTTTCACACGAAGTACTAATGGATTTTTCATGTCACCTTACGAAACTTTACACTCGTAAGCTTCGTCATTTCACGGAGCTCTGGATCGGTCACCCAGTTGCTACACTTCAGGGCGATGAAAGTGAACCCAGAATCAGTGTTCGCAGACTTTGTTTAACGCGCAGACAGAATCTGTATGTTTCACAGAGTTAATGAAACCTTTAAATTATATTTGTTGAAGGTTAAGTTAAGATGCAAATTACTCGGCGCAAGTAGTCGGCGGTTCGCTGTGCTGTCTTTACGAAACAGGGACTTCTTCAGAGCCTGATAGTATTTCAAATGGTCAAGAAATTTCTCTTCTTTTATAAAACCCAGTGGTTAATTCATGTGTTTATCGGGGCCAACCATTGGATCCTACACTGATTCAGATGACTCTAGTCTATGTCCCCAGTACAATTTAATTAAGACCCATTTTAATATTATCCTGTTATCTGTGCTTAGGTTTCCCACGTGGCATAGTTTTTTTGAAGTTTTCCGACTAAGATTTTGTTTGCATTTCTCAACTCTCTTGTTGAAGCTGTATGTGCCATAAGATATCAGCATGTTCGTCTATTCTTATGAAGTAATAACTTGTTTGGCTGCAGTTTTTAAAGCCCAAAGAAGATGAGAGGTTGGCTATTTGCGGTTAATTGGAGGAAACTTTTGTGGGATATTTCAAGGTAATGACATACTACAATGTCATTCGTTAAAAGAATCTGATTGGGCCATAAATTCATCGTCTGCTCGTCTACTCGTCAGTGCAACACGTTATTTCAAGGTCATTTAATCACTAGCTTATACATTCGCAAAGGCCACGATATTCTGCAACATTAAGAATGTGAATCTTTGTATTCATGTGCTGATTACAGCATCTCTGTTTACTCCACAAATTATTTCAAATGTAGACGTCATAAGTCATATCGTTCATCAGAGAGAGCTAGAGAGAGAGAGAGCAGGGACTCGACTTCAGGCGTGATGAGCAGGGCATACCAGGGACTTGACTTCAGGCGTGATGAGCAGGGCATACGAAATAAATTAACTTGTTTACTCTGTACATTGGAAATTTTATTTATGTCTTGTCTCCGACTTTCATACACTACCGGTATATCATATGCCAAAAGGTTGCATTTTGACCCAATTTCCAAAAACTGGTTGGGGGTAAACGTACGCGTAGAAGCTAACACGTAGTACGGAGCTGAAGTTTGATGACACTGCATAAGTGTCTTCTTCCGATGACCCGACAGATTGACCAAGAGAAAGCAGAGAGAGAAATTGTGCCTGACGCTTAATATGCATTTGCCTCTATGTATGTATGTATGTAAAACATCAGAGTGATACCTAGTACTTACTGAGAACCACACCATGAGGACGCATGGGGCAGTGGATGTAGAACTTTCTTCTATCTTGATTTCGACATTGGATAGACGGTTACTCCTGGGGAAAGCCCCCGGTACACATCGGAGGCTTGGATTCCGCCTGGACGTTGAGGCTAACAGGAAGAATATTTGTCGGTGGTAACGAGTCGTATTCAGAAGGCCTCCTGGCCACCAACTAACCCGAACGGGGTCTTGTTAAATAGTGTACTTAGAATTCTTAGGCTAATACCTGAATATGGGCCTGCCCTTTATTTTTACATCTTCTCCAAAATATTATTGCGTTGATCAAATTAAGGAAATTGAAATTGCTGGAACGTGTAGCACGCACTGAAGTGGTAAGAAATGCTTTAAAAATTTCAGTCGGAGGACCTGAAGAGAATAGACCATTAGTGAAAACTTTATATATTGAGGGAATAATATTGAAACGAATCTGATGGAAAGCAGAGCGTGAAGACGTGGTTTGAATTTACCTGACTCAGCAGAGTATATAGAGATCAGCTGTTGTAGACACCGTAATCAAATTTCTGGCTTCTTAAAATTCGTGGAATTTCTTGGCTAGGTAAGATACTCTACCTTCCTGAGGACACCGCCCTCAGCAGTGTTTACTTGTAGGGGCCCACATCAACACTAAAACTGAACGTGGTCCTGTGCCTACTTTCCAGATGACATTAAGGCCGATGAAACAGCATACAAGATTTTAAGCTTTGTCATAATGTCTACGAGCCTGAAAAGTATAGGTCCCCTTTTGGCAGAACTAGGATACTTTGTATTGCAGAAGTTAACTGCAGCCCACGAAATCAACGACATAATTTATTTCTGTTAAATAGCCCGATTAACGGCTGGCATGTCAATGTTTGTTTCTTTGTTTTCAGGAAGTACTGGTGAGAAACTCGCATGATCTGGCTGGTTGGCTGGTTCAATCATGGTGATGGTCAATGGATTGTCTTCATGCTGTAGAACCTCATGAACCAAAGGTAGGCGTAATATGTTCTCTGTTTAAAAGAACAATGCTTTATAATTTATGTAAAAATACCATCCGCAAAATGCTGATTCATTGATTGTTCTTCAAGGGACTCCATGCTTGTTCTGAAGTCATGACTTGCTTAGTTGTTAGCTCCGAGATGTTCTTTATCCTAAATCTTACATCACTGAGATTGTTATGGTTATTTGCACTTATGCTTTATTCTGAAATTTTTTTTTTGGAAAGCAACTTATGATTACGTGCGATGGAACAGAGATAAAGCCAGAAGGAGGTCCGCCCTCCTCCGTGTAATGGACTCTCCCAGAATCTCCCGTGGCACTCCAATCAAGGTCTCTCTTGTTGCTAGGACGCTGCGCAAAAGCTAACCATACTTTTCTGCTGTTCGTGAAGAAGTTAGCAAAGCCTATATTGACAAGGAAACACCGAATAAGACAACAATACACCGAATCTTAACAACATTGTTATATTGATGGTACGAAGGTTGCAATTGGAACACGCGGTATAATCGTGTATGTTGTGGTCTTGTTTAACGAAAGTTGCATCTCCTGTTAGAACTAACACACGAAGGATGTCTGATATCCGATTCTTAGAACAAACAATGATATTAATAACAGAGACGTGTTGTATTTTCTTTGATGTAACAATTTTGTTTTGAAATATTAATTAGTTGACCGTCGTGTTTGAAAGTTAAAGTAGATTCAGAAACACTTTTATTAGCTTATAAATTTAAAATAAAATATTTTGTTTTACGCGTTTCATAAGTAAAGGAATGGAAAATATATCGTGGTAATATAACCCTCTACCTGTCAATCGGACTAAAGCACAAAGTTAACAGTTCACTAATCATAATGTTCACAAATTACGCTCGATATAATTACTGCACGTGCGAGGAGTGCCTCGTTATCCAAGCAAGAATTTGTTGTTTAATGCCAGTCACTTTCTCAGTACATCAATTCAACAATACTTTTACCTAAGGCCTCTCAGTAAAGGCTCTTGGAGTACATTACCATCGGGATTTCACTTCAGCCGAGCAACGAGCTCTGTTTTTTTACACATTAGTTGTCTGTGCAATCCTGCAACATTGTCCAACCACCCGTTTATACTTGTCTACATTCGGAACACAAGGTCTGATTTTTTTGGGGCCTAATTATCTAAGTTTAAAATTAACAGGTTTTGCAGTATTATCTTGTCCGTGTAACTGACCCCCATACCGTTATACGTCTTGGTACCGGTAATACGTGCATCGCCGACTTAACAACCACCGAAGTCCTGTCAGGAAAGAAGAAACGAATTAAGTTGTTGTATACTTACACGAAGGAAAGCTAACTGGCTGGGACGTATTATGAGAAGGAATGGATTACTGAGTGATATCACCGAAGGCCAGGTTGAAGGAAAGAGAGGACTAGGAAGAAGATTGATACAGCTAATCGATGACCTTAAACAAGGAAAGAAGATGACGTTCCAGGAATTAAAGCGAGAAGCCGAGAATAGGGACAACTGGAGAGCTCTTTTTGGGCAGAGCAATGGACCTGTCGTAAGACAGAACACTTAATAATAATAA
>NW_019061003.1:112268-126153 GCF_000696155.1 Zootermopsis nevadensis
GGAGTTCTTGGAGGAGTCAAGTCGTCACTGCTGGCTAACATCAAGCTCATTCCGGCATGCCAGCGTAACGCTGAAGCACTACTCAGCCGGATGCAAAAGGCCGTGCTTCTTGGGTCGCTCCGACTACTACGGGCGCACGACCCCAACTCACTGTAGCCGCCCATCTCGTGGTTCGAGCCGTGACTACAGTTTCATCTGGGCTGCAAGCATCGGAGTTATGACGGCAACACGCCTGAAGTTTTTGGCTGCTTGTGGACCAATTAAACAATTCATAATAATAATAATAATAATACTTAATTAGTGTAGAGGCAGACTGCATCATGAAGACGCATACAAATTCTGGACGGAATGCAATTTACATGGCGTGCGACACGAAACTGTGTCTGACAAGTAAAACGTAACTAGAATTTGTACTGGCAGAAATTGTCCAGAAAGAGTGGTCACTGAATACTGTAATTTGTTGCTGGTGGCCTTACCGAATATACTGTGATCTGTAAAGGAAAGTACACGTCATTTATTCTCAGATTTTCTTATTTGTCTGTACAAAAAACATTCACGAATGTGTTTGTACTAAAATACGTTCAGTGAAGAAAATACTTTATATTTTAGATGTTTATGGATTGATAGAATTTATAGAATTCTGCAATGTTCCTCTGTCTGAATCCCGTGCCATGATGGCGTATGAGGGAGTTGAGGTATGGCTCCAGGTATCTTTAAATCGAAGAAAGTTAAGGTGTGTAGTCAGCTCTACGCTCCAAACGTATTTAACTCCGGTAACACTTAGGTCGGACTAGAGCCGGCCTGACCTCGCTAATGAACGAAATACTATCTCTTGACTTTCTTCGGGAGTCGAACCCAGGTCGCCAGCCCGTAGCCAATCATTTTACTGATGAGCTATTCTGGATATCAACGTTCCAGTGCGCACTGCAGTTGCTACTTCAAACTTTCCAAATTTTCAGATAATTTGTTAACCTACTATTGTCCAAAAAATGTATACGCAATGCTGACGTGGGTTCTAGCTAATGACCTGAGTGATTGTCCAGTTTTTTTGTCACCGTGTGAGACGTTGAATGTACTGATCGCTGGTTAAATTAGCTTCGCGTGTCCAAACCGTTCAGCAAAAGCTGAACAGCACACTATGTCAGAATCTCCTCCTCTCAGTCTTAATTTTTAGCAACTCTCTTTGCACCTTGTGCGTTATTGAAAGACTAATTATGCACGGTTTGAAAAGTGATTCATCATGACTTTCTCTTAAGCTCCGTGTTCGTCTTGTGTGTATCAGAAAATTGTTTATTAGGAAACCTGGCCGCTTACTATTGGTCTGAAACTTTAAGTCTTCGTTGAGTGAGTTCACTTTCTGGAACAACACAAAACTTGCAAGTTCAAGAAGTATGTGACTCGTACGATTTTTCGGGACAAATTTTACGAATCAGGCAACTCGGATTCAGAAAGTGTGGCACCTCGTCACACAACGAAGCAACTTGTGCGTTTATATGGGTTAGCTGGTAGCCGGTGGGACGGACGTTTGACTCCTCGTGCGGAACATAACCCCTGGCTGGGTTACACGAGGACATTGGGCTGTCAGCTGACAGAACTCCAGGCGGTCAGCTGTCCTGAGTGTGTCGCCTCAAGAGTAGCCTACTAAGTGACCGACCGGAACGAAGGCGGGTGGCCCCACGCAGAGAGAGGCGGATACAAAGTGCATCTTGGTCGTTTCAGTGGACTCTCAGGGTGCATGTTGACGTTGCAGGGAGTGTCAAAATGACACACAAATATTAATCTAGCATTTATTTATAATATTTCATTTTTGTCAACACGTGAGTTGACTCCATTTTCAACTGGTCTGCTAAGTTCAGGTCATACTGAACGTTTGTATTTCTCATTTCTCCCACGTCCACGCGTGCTATATGCCCAGATATGTCACGTAATGCAGTAAATATCGGATATTCCTTAACATAAATGTTTTCAGACGCTTTATTTTACCTTCCTTGTTTGTTCGTTGTGCATTTATTTCTTTCAGATATTTAAGCAAACCCCGAGCACCTTAGGAAGGTCTTGCTTATACCGAAAAGAGTTTTGTTTTTGTCAGCTATTGGGCTGTCAGCGTGTCTTCCTGTTCGCTGCAGCATGTCGGAAAACCATCCCTCTTGGCAGCAGACGAGTCAGTCCACTTACTCAGGATGACTGGCAAATGCCTCTCGTCGAATTTCCGTTGCATTGCTGTGCGGTAGCTAACTGCATCACGATTGAAGTCGGTGACTCCGGGCGGCTTGCAGATCTGTGTGTCGTCTTTGCTTACAGGCGGGTTAAGGGAGCAGAACGCACAACGTTTTCGGTCTTGGCCTCAGTGTAATAATTCCTGTCTTTCAATCTGTTGTTTTTTTTTGTAAAACAAATATGTTAGAAGCGAGATTTTATGTTATCAGATTCTGTATTCTGCGTTTTTCCTTCGTATGGTCCGGTAGAAGTTTGCTGACGTTTCAGGACTGCTTTCTGCCTCTATCATCACATTGATGGTGGAGGCAGCAAGCACATCTGAAACGTCGGAAAACTTCTACCGGACTGCATGACGGAACAACCCAGCAGACAGCCATTTAAAATTCTGTTAAC
Organism: Zootermopsis nevadensis; assembly: GCF_000696155.1. The sequence continues at coordinate 114,879 of NW_019061003.1, forward strand.
ATTTTAACCAAGACAGTTAAATTACCCCCATAATGCATGATGTGTTGGATTATACCAATATAATGCTGGACGCTGTCCGTTGTCTGGGAATGTTTTATAGAACTATGTACAGACGTTTCGAGAATTGGCTATTCTCCTGTCTTCAGGTGCTTATAATTCAAGTATTGTCACTAACTGTTAGTTAATCATTAATGTAACGGATTTTGTCTGGCTTTGTTGTGGAAGAGTCTACATTAAAAACTGTTGAGCGAAGATCTCTAATGATCCGCTGGTAGCCACGCTTGTAATGCTGAGATTGTGATTTAGCCAATAAATGATATGTTTCGACCTTGATAATACAACCTTCCAGCGGTCTCCGCAAGTCTACGTCTTCCGCCAGGGCTGCAGACGCACTCATTCTTCCTTCATCTGGAGCCAGTAGCTCAAAGTAAATGTTGGAATGGTAGGGTATGGAAGGAAGCGATTGTACCCTAATTTAAGGTACAGTCTCATAATTCAAATGTTAACTGTGTGTGGCGGAATCAAAGAACGGTGTTTTTAAAGAGTCTGCTGATTTATTTTTCTACCAAGAAGAAGAAGGAGAAGAAGGATACTTAATTTTGCAAGTGCGTTGCTTGAAGGGTAGTGAAAGTGAGAAGTAACTTTCACCACTTGTAACTTCAGCGCTTCGTCGATGAATGTTTGAACACGGTCCCGAAGAAAATAAACATTTTAACTTAACAGAGCTCTTGTCAATAGAATTATAATCATCGTACGCCTGGCTACAGTCTTTAATCTGCGTGCAAGAGGTACTGGGTTCGACACTCGGCATAAGCGGTTATTTGAATGCTGGGATAGTGTCATTAAACAGGCACGCACAGATTGGCCCCCACACTCTTACATTATGTCGTACTTAACAATTAGACGCTAAATAGCTTCTGGATTTGATAGTCCGCATCTTCGGCAGTTATACCCAACCTAACTTGTCAATAAACAAATGTGTAAGTTGAAACCACGGTTTTCTCTGGCCTAAAATGGCGGAATGACATTGCTATGTGTTAAAAGCCGTTCTGTCGACATTTGTCTTTGTACGTTCCCGATAGCCACGCAGTCGAATTGTTTACCGACGCGTCTACCAGATGCAGTTTCCGTCAGTGTGGACGCAAGAGAGAATATGTCGACTGCTTAATTGAGTCCATGTCAGCTGTTATCGAATACATTTTAAAAGGACGGTCGCGGTTTTTCTGCGAAGCTTAAGTGGGCCCTTCTTCATCGTAATCTCAAGTGACATCAGTTCGACCCTGTTCTGGGCTGCCTGAATCCATTCCACGGCCTACAAACCTTTTTTTGTGGTCATAGTACAGAATGGCTTGAGTTTGTAAGGTTTGTAAGGTTATTAGCGTGTTTCTGAGGGGAAATACGAGAAATGTTTCGATTTTCTTATTAACCTTTCTTGCCAAAAGGCTTACGATAGGTCCGTCGCTGAATGGCGTCTTGTCATCTCAGACCACAGTCACTCGTCACCCGTCACCGCGAAACCGCAACAGTCATCATACGATGATTATTAATTTTCACATACGAGTATAGGTGATGTCTGCCAGTGCACAAAACTTGTAAGACTCTTCGTTGAAGGCGTTATCTTGTTCCCACGTCGCTCACGTGTTGGTGTTGGTGATCGCACCGAATTTTTGCGCTCCATTGCTCTTACATGCCAGTTTCCCTTTTCGTTACGTACAGTTTTTTTTCATCTGCCCGCAAGACTTTTCTCTTATTCTCTCAACTTATAGTTACATCTAACTATTTTTATTCCCCAGTTTGTATACAGGTAGCCCTCGATTTGCGCCGGTCCAATTTGCGCCGATTCAGAATAACGCCGATTTTGAAACCAGAAAGTCAAAAAGTGAATTTTTTTTTGCTATTATTTATAATATTTTACAATGTTTCTCGTACTGCTTCTTATACTAAATCGCAATTCTTACATCGCTGATTTTGAATAAAGATTATAAATACAGTCATCTCTGCAATTACGTATGTTTCGTTAAAGAATCGCAGTCAATCTCGGGGACCAACGAATTTCCGATTGTAAGTGTACAAAATATATTTTTTAAATTCCCTTTATTTTATTTACGTTATTTCAGAGCTTTAAATGTAACGCCATTATATTACTCGTCAATGTTTGGGTGCTGGGGACGCATATCATTGACTTCCCATTGATTTACATTATAAAAGAGTTTCAATTTACGCCGGTTCGTCCAGGAACGCATCCCCGGCGTAAATCGAGGGCTTCCTGTACGTATTTATCAGCATTCTCTAAGTTAACTACATTAAGACATACAACGTATTCCTTTCTAATAGGACACATCCTCATCTGCACTAATTTCAATAATCCTAGTTATCTGAGCGACTGATAAATAAATAAATACACGTTCATGTCGTTGACAAGACAGACTCACGAAGCTTGTTAATGTGGTTTTGTTCTTTCGGAACCCCGAAGGAATTGCGTTGAACCACGGGTCTTCAATTCATCCCGATGGTCCTCTGGTTCCTAGTGTTCCTGCATGATTTTGGCTAAAACCGGGAAGTTGGTAAAAGTCATAGGAATCCATATTTGTTCAGTAACATTAGTCAGATTTCTGCATTTGAAACGCAGTGGTTGTTTATGAAAATGTCTTTCCCTTTTAAGGCTTTTGATTGATCGCTTCACAAGATATTTCTTCATCAAAATTCAGTGTACATTTTTTCTTCCTTCCGTTGACTTAACTGCTTCAGGATGATGCATGAAGTTCATCGCCGTGTATTGTTCAGCATTTGCTATTGACTTTGTCCCAGCTGGGTTTAGCTGATTGCTTTCTGTGAACTTTGGTCAGAGTAAACTTCTACGAGACTACACGGCGCAAGAAACCCAGAAGACAGCCATCTTCAGACTCACCGCCGTGAAAACCTCAAATCCCACATCCTACATTGGTCAGAGTAAGTCAGATTCAATTAGAACGTCGCAATGGAAACATACTTTGCAGGCGCCTTGCGTGCGAGGTTCGGGCTTATGTCAGAAACCTTCGGTGTCATGGATTAAAAGCTGTGCAGCGCATGCGTGGTCTCAGCCTCTCGACTTTCATTGCATGTGGGCAACATGTCGGGTTTCGATGTTACGGTGACGTAGTTGCCGGGGGAGTGGGGAGTCGGTAGACAGCTTTCGCTTGGAAGTAATTTCAGCGGAAGGTCAGCGCTCAGTGTCAGGGTTGAGCAACTTGGAATCTTTGCACTAACAGACGAAACAAAAGGAATCGTATTTTCTGTCTGCACGGTTAGCGACTTCGTAAGCCGCGTGTGCGCGGTGAGTTAAAGGATGTCGTTCATTTAAGACTGTAAACAAGTTCGTGCTTGGCAGTCGAACAGGAAGTGGAATTTCGCACCGCAGTGAACGAGGAAGCGACGGAGGTTTGATCGTCGAACCACTTGCACGAGCCAGTACGACGGCGTAAGTAGGTTCATGATGCAACAGCGGCCATTATCATAACTGGAACTTTCTGAGGCCCTAATTGGACAGAACTGCATGATGATGATGATGAGATCAGACGAAAAGTGGTATCGTACCCATCATATTGTGACCTCGGTCTGAGAAATATGTTGTGACCGGTTGCCTCAGTGAGTCGTCTGTGCGGGATTACGGACTGTACTTGGTTACATCAACAGACTTACAGACTACGTGGAACAGGAGCTCTTGAAAATCTGATAGTCGCACAACTAGTCATGAAATTCCTTCTACATTTTAAGGACACCAACAGTTCCCTGCGTTCTTAACAACCATTAAATGAGGCCTGCCCCGAGTCTGAAAAGTCCATCTCACACTCTGTTTCTTTACGATCCATTTTAATAATATCCTCTAAACCGCGCCTGGTTCTTCCAAACTGTCTGTCCCCTTCACATTTCTCGACTAAAATTTCGTGTTAACTTTTGCGTTGCTATGACACCTTGGACCGGGACTCAGCCCGTCGACAGACTTGTTCCTGCAGACGACACGGGGACAGGTGTTTCGGAACCACGTCCTAACTTTTACAAAGTTCAGAACTGCAGGCGTCTTGGAACGTACGGCCGCTGTGATTTATTGTTTCGATTTGTTGAATTAATTGAACTTGCTATCAGCTTACGAGGTCATGAACAGAATTGTCGACGTATGGATGTTTACATGGATGGCACACAGGCAAACAGCGACTTTTCTTACAGGAGACGTACATTAGACTTTTCATTGTAAATTCTATTTTAATGGTAGCTGTTCGCTGTAACTGCACTTTGTGCAAAGCTCAAAAGAAACTTTTTTTCCAAACTTATGGCTAAATGACAATATAGGCAGGCTTTCACGACAGAATTCGTCGTGGCATGGAACGGTCTGTAGTATTTCGTTGAAGTATAACTCCGTTTTTTCTCTAGGGAATTAAAATAAAAGATCTTTACAGGTAGATATTAATCTTCCGGGAGCTGTTTACTGTGAAGCAGCGAATGTTTGTTTTGTTACAACAAAAGAAAGCAATGGATTTAATGTGCACTGCTCTTTAGAGATAGAGAGCCCAAGAAGAAGCAACTTATAATTTTCCGCGGGTCCAGTCCTAAACACGAAGATTTCTGTCTCTTTTCTCAGTGGTTAGATACATTGAACAACCACCGGATGGGTTATATAGTGCGTTCACTTATAAAGTTGAACGCAACTGTCACTTCCTGGCTCCTGGCAGGAACTGCTGTAATACAAGGTAGTTGATTCTACTGCTTTCCTGGGGTGATATTTGAACCGTACCAGGAAAACCGTATAGCGCTTGGGGGTTGGTCATGCAGTTTTAAGCGGGAGCCTGGAAGTGACTGTTGGCGTTCAACTTTGTAAGTGGACGGACTGTTCTTAAAGCAAGTCGGAAAGTGAGTTGAATTTAGCCGAACGGAATGTTCCCGAGTTATGTAAATTCAGCCCAGAAGCAGTTGTACATGACAACGAAGACTCGTTGATTTTGTCGTAAGACTTAGCCTCGGCGGGGTGTAATTTGTGCACCAAGAAACCATTTCAAGTAAAAAAAGGATCATTCTTCGTGTTGCGTCTTGTAGACATTTGGTTGTATGCAAAGGATTTGTAGGAACATGCTGCCTCCATCTTCAGTAAACATTGAACGAACCTTTGGAACGCAACACGTTTGTAAGTTGGTGATTTTTTTACATTTAATTTCGTGTCGGCAGTCTATGTTTTCCTCAGCACGTCGATGTGTTTTGCCCCAGCGAATTAAAGTTTTGACTTGAGGTCAACCAGCTTGGGCAGTGTTGTGTATCACCTGGCGAGTCCGCAGGGAACCTTTTCCGCATTTCCACCTGTGGGCTACGTTCATTGAGGGTCAAGCAGAGACCCGTTTGTGTGGAGGTCAGAGACCGTGCCCACTGGACGGCAGAAATGTATGGAACCGGTCAGTACTCACATAGTTTCTCCCACGATTAACCTCGGACATTATTACATGTTTGGAGTGGCGTTTCGAGTGAATTGCATAAATTGACCTCCGAGTAAAACCATGAAGGTCTTCGAAGATGGCTGTCTTCTGGTTCGTATGTAGCGCCGCTGGTAGAAATTTAAGAATTTTTAGAGATCCCTGTTGCCTCCATCATCAGGGCGATGAGTGATGAAGGCAGAAAACACGTCGACAAACTTCTACCAGACTGCACGGGGCATAACAACCCTTAAGACTGCCATGGGAACCTGGATTCGACGTTGTGTTCGGATTAAATTTCAGCACGTGGATTGTGTTTGTCCAGTCCACGTTAACACAGACTGGCGATCTGAAGGGCGGATGGGACGTGAATCTCAGAAGTCGCTGTTGGATTTAATCCGACATTCGAATAATGACGTTACAGTCTGGTTCCTTATTCGCTTCCACAATTCTAAATTTGAAAGGAAATAGATAGGATCTGATAGGAAGTGATAACATTAATATTGAACAGTTAAGAATTTGTGGATTTCTAACTCCACGCCGCGTAAATGTTTCGTAGAGTGGTAAGAAACACAAACATGTCGTTGCCTTTTATCTCCGTGAGAAAATATGTTATTATCAACCGCTTCGATGTACAAAAACTCAGCCTCATAATGAAGACTGAAAAATTTGAAGTACTGAAGGCGTCGTTCGTTATCCCCATGACTTCTTCAGCTATTTCGCCACACCAGAATAGCGAGATTAGACGTGAACTTGGCCTTCAAATGTACTACTTCGTGAACCAGATGTCTTGATGGACGGCTAGTGCCAATTGTGTAATTACGCAGACCGATAAAAGAGCAGTACCGTAAGGATAGGTTCTCGCTTCATAAACGAAAGCTGTGAGATCAGAACTTGACATGTTATTTATACGCTGTAACATTGTCCTCTCCTTAAACATTATTAACAACTTGTCCTGATGAAAGTTAATAAACCAGACCGTAAGAACAGCCAGTCATGTTTTTTTAAGAACTTCACTCGTTGTGCTGCTGCCACTGAAGATGGTGGCAAGATAGTGAAGTAATACTTCACGCGTTATTTATTGGAGGCTCAGTTGATGACGTGTTGTTTTATTGTTTGGTTTCCCGAAAGGTCTGTAGTAATGGTGGATGTGTTATACCGGTGTTATATCGGACTGTCCGACTTTAATTTATTTTAAATCTAAAACTTCTTGACGATGGTGAAGAGTCAATTGAATACAATTTTTTTTGGATATTATCCATCGTCTAGTAAATATAAAACGTAAAAACGACGTTTCGGAGATGGGACTCTATCTCCGTCTTCAGGTTCCTACTCAGTTGGGCCCACTAGATAGAGCTAATCCCTATCTCCGGAGATAGGGATTAGCACGTTTTATATTTACTAGACGATGGATAATATCCAAAAAAAAAATTATTCAATTAATTTATTTTATTCAGTGTACATATTTCTGGTGTTGGCTCTGTTTCATCTCAAAGTGATTTCTTGTAATTTTATTATCCAAGTTTACCGTCGTTTTAAATACTGCTCTCCCCTTCTGGAAGCTGTCGATCTTTGAATTCCTAATTGGTATCTTAGAGACTTTCGTGTGATAAAAGTTCACCTCTTCAGTCAAAAGCTGTCGTGCTAGATTCGCTTCTGCTGCTGATGATGCTAAGTACAGAGACTTCGACATATTTCGAACAAAAATTATTTACCTTATACTTTTTTACTTTATATATATTTAATAACTGCGGCGCTATCCGTGTATTAAATATATCCGATATAAATTTATGTACATTTCCCCCCTCTTTATCACCTCCTCAGCTAACAATTTACTAAGTTTCGTCATTTCACTTGGTATTTTGTAACTTTATTATCTTGTTTGTTTGCATTTGTTTTGCAACTTTTGGTCAGTGTGGCGTGTAATAATCGCGTTCTGGTGTCACTCCCGGAAGGGGAAGTCTCTAAATCACGTGCGTGTTCTTTGTTTATTTGTACTCGTCAATTCTTCTCCTGAGCTCTCCAGCGTCGCGTGCAGTGCCCTGTAGTCTGAGGATACGCCAAGAACAAGTGCAGTCCACATTCTGGGTTGTGACTCTTTGCAGACTTGAAGATGGGTGCCGACGTTTCGGAACAGTATGTTATTATCGACAATAGTCGCCGTCAGAACCCTGTTATTACAATTTCTCTATCACGAACACCTCAGACTTCAGATATGTTTTCATCATGTTGCCTTGTTTATTATAATTTCATTAAGTAATTATATATTTCTGATTTATTATGGGTTTCTGAGTTCTTGTGTACACATGTCTGCATGCAGGGGTTTAACGGAGTTAGGAATAAATATGTTTTCGTGAGGTTACAGTTGACAGTTAGTAAACTGTTATAATACAAGCATTTTAAAATTGTGTCGTGTTTAAGCATCACGTAAGACGATGCGAAACGCTCTTCGATTAATACGATTTAACAAACGTATTGAAAAAATTACTAGCGTAAAACATTGAGAAAGGTTTAAAATAGTGCAGCCTTGTTAGCGCTGAAGGCACAGCTAACACAAGCGTTAGACATGAAAGAATCTCATACGTTAAAGTGACTTTCTGTACAGAGTTCAGTTTACATCTGGACATTCCACATTGCAATTAAACAGGCTCACATTTTAATTTTGCTCTCGAACGTGACGGTGCATTAGCTGAAGCAAACAGAGCCTCGCGACGAACGTAAGAGTAAGTGGAATTTTACCTTCATGCCATCCATACACTACCCCACGATCCAGTGCGTATAAATCATCCTCAACTACTAGGAGTAACACGAAAATTGTTCCAATTCTGTTTCATTGTGAGGTTCACATTCTACCTCGACCAGTAAGGACTGGTTCCCATGCAAACAAGATCGGGCCCACTAGGTGTTTCCTTGTGGAACTAATGGGACTGCTAGAGCATGTCAGGAAGGCTGGGGCAAGTGCAGTGCATCTGCAGTATCAAACCTTCTGGTTGGAATACAACGCTTTGGCATTATCTGCATGGACCAGAGTCTTTGAGAAGCTGATTGATTGTCTTCAAGTTAGTAAAAAAAAATTACGTTTATACGTAACCAAAAGGTTCGTAACCGCATTCACACAGCCTGCCTGAAGCCTTATTTTCTGAGTCCGATACATCAGTAAACATCCTCGCACAATGACAATGCCATCATCAGGACGCAACAATCCAGAAGACAGTTATCATTGTACTCGATGCCATCATCAGGACGCAAAAATCCAGAAGACAGTTATCATTGTACTCGTAGTCGTGAGAACCTGACATCTCAGCTCCATTTTAACATGGCCCTCCCACTTCATCAGTGTTTTCCGGTCAGAATCGTGTATGCATTTCTTATTTCTCCTAAACGTGCAAAATATTTTGGTAATCGCATTGATTTGGCTACAGTAGAACTATAAAGCAAATTTCTGCTGTGTTCCTCTCTCCGAGGCCCATTTATTCTCCTCAGCGCCCTGTTCTGTTCTGTCTGTGAGACTTAAAATGCACTACTGCTTAGTATTATGGAAATTTCGGGTTAAAATCTCAGAACGGAGACTGGTTTTCCTCAGTTCCTCCAAGAGAATTCTGGGATAACGTCGTAAATTAGGCCACGACCGCTTTACGATTCCTTATTCACTATGATCCTCTTGCTCTACGCTATACAGTCTAAGCTACTGAAAGAACGTCGTTTAATATACCATAAATAATTAAATACTTAAAATTCATAAGAACAACTCTCCTGAAAAATAAAGTATGAAGCTATTCATGTGCTGTGCTTTTACCTGTCGTGTTACATGGGCGGGAATCCTTGTTGCCTCCTCCGCCGACGGAAAGGCGTTGAATGTGAGACATAAGGTGTTTGCGACGGTGAAAATTATTGTGTGCACATCTTTCTGCCATGAAGATAGAGGTAATAGTATCCTCCGAAACGTTGGTAACCAATCACACGACCACAGTCTGTTTCTAGGACGCTGTCATGCTGAAATTAACTAGCAGAAGATTTTAATTATACAGGTCTCCTGTGTAATTAACCATTTTATTATTTACTGATAAGCTGGAAAACGCAATCTGCAAATTTTTGTGTGACTAATTATCAAGACTTCCACATTCTTTATAGACGCCGTGTCAATTAAGTTAAATACATAGATCTTTGATGTCGTCAGTAAGGGTCAGAAAAGAGTAAGGTTTATAGTAGGTCATATTAATGTCAAAGCCACATTGACGCTGTGTTTCGTAATTTCGGGATCGTCTCAATGTTGTGGTCTCCCTTTTCACTGACTGCAGCAGTTGAAGCCCTGCGGTAAGCCATTCGGGCCGTCTGTTCTGTACACCAAAGCAAAGCCTTTCTCCACAAGGACTCCACAGTGTTCTGTTGTACGTCAGATGATTCTCTGTTTTATTTCCACGAATCAAGTCATAAATGTGTAAAGACATTTTTTTATATTGAATTAATTTTTTTGGGCTCGGAAACCTGCGTTCTATGCATCAAGTTAATAAGATTACAGCCCACTTTCAAATGCTGGAACTGCTTAAACTGCTTTGTCTATTTCCGTGTTCATCCGTTCAGTACCAAGTCATGCAGCATCCGTGTTGTTGAATGATACTGGAAAGCGTTACAAAAGGCAAATTGTCTGAGAAGTTCACGCATATTAAATTTTATCACTTTGATGCAAAGATGAATGTGATACATTCTCATTACGTCCACATAGAGTGTGGGTGTTATAAGAAAATTGCCTTACGTAACCAGTTAATTGTCCATGTAGATTAAAAAGTCAGCTTTATGTTTCGAAAGGCGGTTTTGAAACTGAAAATGTTAATTCGATTCTAGAATTATTTATGTAATATATAATTCCGGTTGGCACAGACAGTGTAATTCTATCTAGTAGGGTTACTGTGAATGGAATTGGAAGGGACGAGCTCTGATTCGACCCTGAGAAATTAAATAAAAATTAAGAAACCGTTTTGGAGGATCGCTGGAAGCATGAACACACATATTACGTCATGAAGTCTTCTCGAGCGATGTGTAGGCAAGACAGAATGCAGCCTAAATCCAACCTTCAGGAGAGAGTCTCTGACGGTAGACAGAGGAAGTGTCCGAAACGTCGGATTTTTACACCGTATCGACGAGACTGACGATACATGAATGCGCCAGCTCATCGGAACATAACGATCGCACACAATTCGCTTTCTTTAACTGTCGAGTTACGGACTGTTGACTGCGTCCACATTATCTTGACGTACGTCCCTACGGCGCGGAATGAAAGCCGATGTAACGCACTGCAAAACGGGCACAGGATGCAGAAACAGTTTTCTTCGATATTTCATCGCATTCCACATTTCATTCCTGCACTCACGCACATGCGAAACGCAGTCCAGGAAAATATAAACGATAACACCCTCTTCGTTTCAATTGTTCACGGTGTCCGTTCCTTTAAGCTTGAAACTTATACCGTGTATTTCAAGCAGTGAGTGTAGTCTGTTGAAAGAGCATCAATTTTAAGACTGACGTAAGTTGTTTCTTGTGTCTGTCGCTCAGGTGGCCAAGCGCTGGCATCTGAACCAGCGACCCCTTGATCAAGTGGTACATTTTTATGCCCTCAGTCAAAACTTCGTCTGTGACTCGCAGTTTGACTGATTTAGACGAAAATTTAGTCTTTGTCTGCATGGCTTCTGTCAGGGAAGCAGAGCGTTGGTAACCATTTGAAAGATTTAAAATTTGATATTATGTTATATTGTAGTCGGAGTAAAAGTGTACGGAGTCACTCCGGTCGTCCGATAAAAGTAAATGAATAAAGATTTCCGTCTTCTGGGCTGTTGCGCTGTGTA
>NW_019061003.1:159917-177335 GCF_000696155.1 Zootermopsis nevadensis
TCAACTTGCTGTTTGTCCTTACCGTTCGCTACTGGACTGCCCCCTCGTGATGGAATTCTTCACTTTACTCGCCGGATGATGCAACACGGCGGCACAGATGCCATCACGTGGTACTTCGTACTAATGAGGCGTCGGTTCGGAGACCGACTGCTCTGGTTGGAATATGTGCTAGGGTATTTCCGAGGTCGTACTTGAAAATAGGGCACTACTGCTTCTCATCATAATTCCTCAAAATTGTCCTCTAACGTTTCATTGGACGCTACAATTCCATTTTAATGTGCAGGCAATTGTTATGCATAGGAATAAATAAAGACTCTCAGACTCTGAGACTTTCAGATCGCAAAGAGTCGACGGGCTATTTGTTTGAAGAAGCTTCACGAACAGCGATCACTTCCAAGTGAAGTTGCAGACAGAACGAAGTTGTTACAAGCCACTGAGACTAAACGTTATAACATTCTCTCGGGCTATCAGCCGTGGGGAACTAAGAAACCGACGTTTAGGAGACTATATTTTGCAGTAATATTATCCAGCTTACGGTAACGTCCAAAACATGATGGGTGTTGAACTGCAGATGAATCTACGAATTTTGTAGTTTCAGGGGGTACGTAAACACTCTTCATTTTACTGACCAATCGAACTGTTTCAAATAAACGATCCATAACGTCGTGTTAATTAATACATGATAATTTGTTCTGGGAGCAGCGGTACCCAGTCGTGACGTCAGCCTGGTCACCAGATATCCTGCTCGAGGTTTGCGTCAGTCACTACGAACGAATTCCGGAACAGTGCCGTAAAACAGGCCACGGTCATCTCGCAAATCTTTAAGTACTCTTCGTTTATACTGGAAACTGTATAAACCTTTGCACGTGAAAGGTGTCGCTTCATAAACAAACACAATTTCCGCAAAAGACGTATACCAAATAAAAAATAAAAAGTTTATGAGTTATGCAGTACGAGCTTTGAGGAAGTGACGTCATGGACAAAAATGGGAATTATTACAATAGATAATTCTTCGATTTGTCTGTGACACGTGCACAATGCTACTTGGTTGCTGTTTGTTCCTGCAGGCTGCCAGTTCTACCCTGCGGGCGAGTACCTCAGGTTTGTTCGTGTACCTGAAAATGTGCCTGTAGGGGGCGAAGTTCTCCAGATCGAGGTCCACCCTCGACGAAATCTCAGTCTCCAACCCGTTGACAAGGTAAGCGTTGGGCTGACCAGTGACTGAGTTTCTGAGCGGTCTCCCTGGGCGCTCCGTGAGAACAGTTGTTGATTTTGAGCGAATACCATAAATGAGAACGAGGAACTGTAATTTATAAATGTTACCTGAAATGATTTGGATAGCAGCATTTATTATGTTGCAGTGAACCGGTTCGGAATTTATTGACAACGGACTTTGCAAGCAGAACTTTGATGAGGAAACCCCTTAGAAATACGTCTGATAACGTGAGAGAGGCGGGTGGAGTGGCTTCAGGGGCCATCAGACTTTTCGTGGCGCTTCCTGTGTCTAGTGTTTTGTTTAAATAGACGTAGGCATGAGCTGAGCCGATCCCCCATCTAAGGAGTTGTCTTCTAATTGAGTCTGTGTCAGAATAGGAATCGTAATCCGTGGGAAAAAGAAAGAAATTCTGTTGCTGCAGTTTGTGTCATTGAACAGGCGTAATATAATACACAATGTCGAACAGTAGAAAGTTGTTTCAATGTCATCATTTTGAACGAAAAGTAAAATGTGTTGTTCTTGCCACCAGATGACACTCAACACGCCCGCAAGACTGAGTGATCTCGTACTAAGTGAGTGTACAGATGCAGTCAGCAAGATGGCCACCAAATGTAAAAAAGAAAAAAGAACTTTATCTGAGAAAACTTTCCCTTATAACATTACTTCATAATAGCGAAGTAGTTTGGTGAAATCTCCAGTCATTGCACTAAGTTTCTGCGGCTGATCTGTTATTACAGCGGAACGCAGTGTTAGTTAAACGCCAAGTAGACCGGAAAAATGCGATTAGGCTGCATTTCGATGTCGTTGGCATGTGGTGGTATTATAATTGCTTCTCATTAGTGTAAGTGCCGAGATTACGTACTGCCTTCTAGGACGTCAAGTGAACAGACACATGCAAATATCAAACTTGGTTCTGGACCTATATAATACAGATTATTCGGCTCTTTTTCTTATTTCATTCAGTGAACAAATTACTAATTTAAACACTGCATAATTCGTAGGTAAAGTGCACATGACCGTGATGTTTGCGGCAGTCAGGCATGTGCACGATGAGTCATTTAGGAGAAAAGTATTTTGGGTGTCAGTAAAGTAGGAACTGTAGTTGAGCAGCACAAACCGAAATTTAATTTCCTGACAACTTTTGTACGGTTTATGCAAGATCGATTTGAAGTGATATTACACAGTGACTTACCTCTATTTAAATTTCTTAAAATAATGCCAATAGGCATGTTGTCAAAATATGATACACGTTTTGAATTAAATTTATGATTATCGAGGTTAATTTATGTCAAGTGTTTAAATATTTTAGCAGATAAATAGTGGGGCAGCGTTCACTTATCATTCTTAAAGACACACTAGTCAACCACAGTTTATTCAGCTTAAATTGGATGAAAGAGACGTGTTGAGGTGCATTATGGGAATGTTAGTTCTTAAAAATAACACCCTTCACATGTCGCCCATCAACATGACTGGTGATGTGGCACTAATCTCTTCAGAAATTTTTCTGCTTGAGATTATTTAAGTCTGAAAAAGTTTGCTTTTTAAGGAGCTCCGTAAAAAGAAACCACAAGCCGACAAGATCGGGCGAACTGGCTGGCCAAAAAATGTTACCATAGCTGGAAATAATTATTCGATGTTCGAACGCACCGTAAAGTGTTATCGACTGCCGAGTAGTAAATTTCTACGTCAGTGCATCCATCTTCATGGATGACATCTGACGACTGCTGTTTTTGGGAAGGAACTTTCTTACAATGTCTCTCAATAATGTCGAACACCTGCCTTTCAGATCATATTAATTTGAATGCATTTGTGTAAACTGCAGTCGGCTAGTGTATCCTTACAAGTAATGAACGAACGCTGTCCCACTCTGCACATGGATCAACAGTACTTCCGGCTGAAGTTAGCAGTAAAAATGTCTACGAGATCGATACGTGATAGTAAGACGCACAACACTGATAAGAGTCGATTTATCGTTTACAGACATCGAGAAATGAATTCTGTGATGGCGAGAAACAAGTAGAATTCCTGTCGCTTTTAAATCTTCGTTTATCGCAGGTGGAGGATGTTGAATACTTTACGTACCGGGATGTGAACAGCCAGGTGGTGTCGGTGATACTAGCCCAGAGTCTGGAGGAACTGGTGGACAGCGAGAGTCCTCAGAACGTGCTCAAGTTCCGACTGGTTTGTGACTACAGTGATGGCGAAGACACGGTAAGCTTCTAACTCTGGGCTTCGCTCTGCAGGCGACAGAAGGCAAACAAGGTGGGGCTTGAGCTGCATCCCTTTTGGTTGGTTTTGTATCAGAGACTTGATGAAGGGAAAAAAAAAGAAATGTCACTTACGTTCTGTACGCTTTCGATGTATCGTTGGAATAGATTCATCGGATTACTTGTATTGATAGTGTGTGTGTCTGTGCGTGCGTGTTATTTGCGTGCGGCGTAGTTTTAAAATCTTATCTTTTGTCACCTCAGACATAAAATATTATTATTAAACATTAAAATATTATTACAATTAACATTTAAATATTTAAAATATATTAAAATGATGCTCTCTATCGAAATGTTCGATTTACATTAGAGCATCATCTTTTACACTACATGTTTCAGTTCTATTTAATATTTAATAATAATATTTTATTGTGATTAGACTGATAAAATTGAACAAGTATATATTCAACACAATATGACGCAACATTATCATCTCAGACATAAAGTTTAAATTGTGGGTGTTATGTTCGTCCGCTTATAGCTTGAGAACTGATGTACCGATTTGCACCAAACTTGGCATTCGTATCCCTTGAGACTAGGAAGAGGACACGTGGAGGTCAAAACTTCGTAAAAGTGGCCTGGTTTTGAGTGTCGGTGAGAACGATTTCTGTATCTCTGAAACCAAGAGCATTGAAAGGGCGGCTGTTTGTTTCGGCGACCGCAGGAACAAGGCCCACAACGGGAAGAACTTTCCTCGGTTCGAGTCCCGGTGAATGTGGTCTCATTTACTCAGAAACTAATCATCATAGAATATTTCCGCAAGAAACAAAATTGTTTCTGCGAAATGATTGCATGAACCAAGGTCACAAACCCAAAAATGCCCTGGGTTCGAGTCTTTGTGTAGATGTTGGATTTAGGGATAATAACGATAATAATTATCAAGCATGTGGTAAGCTTTCAGGTGATCAAGATCGACATGAAATTTAAGCATTTGGGGAATTTACGCAGAAACTCTGCTAGTTTACTCATGTGAACTGTTTATGTGATGTACTTTAACACTAAATTAAAAATATAGAAGGGAAATGAACAGAACATAAACTGTATGTCACTTACCAAGAAGCCTTGTAATGTGAATAGCATGCACGCACACATAAAACACTCTCAGTCGTTTAATGACAATGGTCTACACACATTTCTTGTTTCTCTCCTAGTTTGGAAGTCAAGATACTTGTTTGTGTGATAACGCCCAAAAAAGTCATATAATTTTCACCTTTGTAAATGGAATAAACATGAACATGCAAGTAGCGCTTACCAACAATTTGCCATGTTCACACTGAATCAGTCAGAGTTTTATTTTGTAAGAAGACCTAACATAATTTTCGTATAAGATTTAAACACTTGCTACTGTTTAAACTGAACATACAGATATGTAATTTGTTTAAAACACTTTCAGATTTCGTCTTACCTGTCTGTGACAGTTTATGTTGAGGACGTAAATGACCACGCACCTCAGTTCATCAATGCGCCATATCACGTTACAGTGGATGAGTTAACACCGACTGGTAAGTGTCATTTAACTCTGAGGATTGTTTCCGTATTTTGTTTTTGGACATGTGGAGGTGAGATTTTACTTCCCAGTCTTTACCTAACCTAACCTAACCTAACCTAACCTAAAGTAATCAATCAATAGCATTGATTAAGTTGTATAAATGTGAAAGTATGAATTAATATAAGTTGCAATTTTCTGGCAGTGTAAGCAGGCAAAATATTGTAATGCAACTGGTGATTACACAGTCTTTTCTTTGTTTAAAAACACAAGATGGATGTATTTTACGTTATTAAAAATGGCTGTTTCCTGGATTAATATCTGTTGCTCCATAAATCAAAGTCCTGGTTATTGTATAAAAACGTACGCTTTTACATTGTACTGTTCTTCTGGTCTGCTGATGCTGGTTCTTTCTTACGTAAGTAAAGTGAAAAGTTTTCTTAAACATGCTCATGACTTAAATTTGTTGATATTAAGATACTGACACATAATCAGTACTCTTAAAATTTCTGATTTTCATATTATATAGTTTACTGCAAATGAGTAATCTCCTTTAACTTGGTATTGTAGGTCTGACTGTCTTCCGAGGAATTCACGCAGTTGACAGTGATAAGCGAAACACTCCGAATTCTGATGTCCAGTACTCAATTGTTGATGGAAATGAAAAAGGAAAGTTTGCTATGGAGAGCAGTCATCGGGCAGTTCTGGTGCTCAGACGCCCGCTGGACTATGACGCAGGCGACCGGGAGTTTACGTTGACACTCATGGCATCGGTAATTTTTATACCCATCTCTACTTACTCATATATTGTAAAATCCATGAAAGTTTATGAATATAATATTTGTATTTAATAATTATTAAATAACTGCATTTCCTGTCAATAACATCATCATATCACACCCAACTCAGTACTATCTATAATCTACAAATAATAATATTATACTATATTTCCTTATTGTTACCCTAGTTCGTCTTCAGTAATGTGGAAGTTGGTAATTTGTGGCACCTACATCTTACTTCATTTAGGTGCCAGCTTAAGTGGAGACAAAGTTAAATTCAATATTGATAGTGAATGTGTTGTTTTTCTGTCCTCAGGACCGAGGTTCCCCGCCAAGAAACTCTACTACAAATGTCCTAGTATCGGTTCTCGACAACGATGATCTCAGCCCAAAGTTCTCTCAAGATGTTTACAGAACACAAGTCACTGAATTCTATCCTCTGTCTGTGAGTAGAAATGTCGTACTGCAAGAAACAGCTGTGTATCTGAATATTGCAACAGAAATATTGTGATAAAGGAAATTGGTGACATTTTTATATCATATGCACCACTCGCATCATGTAGCACCAACTGCAATAAGACAGGATGATAAATCAGGTTTCATAATTATAGGATGAAATAGTCACAGCTGTTTTCTAGTTCCTTCTCTCTCATTGCAGGGTAAGAAAATCCACCAGGAGCTGATATTCAATCCTCATATATTTGCGTATGATCAGGATCTAGCAATAGACGCACCCATTCACTACGACATCATATCTGGCAATGATCGACATCTGTTTGCCGTTGACGGACTCAACGGCTCATTGTTCCTGGACCAGGAATTGGATTTGGACATGGAGAGAACACTGCCAGGAAATACATTTGTTCTCCAACTCCAAGCTTCTCAAGCTGACAACCCTCTGAAGACGGGACTTACCAGGGTGGAGGTTGAGTTAATGGATCTCAATGATAATTTACCAGAGTTTGAGGTTGACCTCTATAACATCAGCATCGTAGAAAATCTTCCTAATGGATTTAGTGTTCTCCAGGTCATGGCTCAAGATAAAGATCAGGTAAGACAAGTTAAGCTTTGTTAAAATGGAATTCATTGAAACTGTTAACTAGAAATTGTAAATGTGTTTATAAGAATTTCAGTTAATTGTCATTGTATGAGAGTGTGTGGGAGTACACTGAAGAAAGCTGATTGAATTAGATTATTCTTTAATTTAACTTTTGCGCACGATGTTAGAAATTGTGGAATCCTGCTTTCTAAACTAAATTCCAACAATTTGAACTCTTTCGAATCATATCTGTCACAGTTGAAGTAAATTGTTGATAGTATAATAGTAGAAATTTAAGGTGCGGAGAAAGTGTTTTGGCCTCAACAGAAATAAGACGTGGTGTTTCCCAGAGTTCAGTTCTTGGGCTGATTTATATCTGTTATATGTGAATGACCTTCCAGTAAACAGTCAAGAAACAAAGATGATTTTATTTGCATTTGATACAAACATACTAGTAACAGCAAAGAATGAAAATATTCTCAAACATAAAATAAATAGTCACGCATGAGTTACAATCGTGGTTCTACATAAACACTCTTACGATAATTACAAAGAAAGCAGTAGCAGTGACTTTATACCAGATGACAGAGGAATCCTTCAGCCATCTTAACACAGAGAAAATGTTACTGAGTATGGTTCTGATGTCATAAGGAGTTTTTTTCAGTCTCATTTTTTATTTTTCAGTATGGCGATGCTAGAAGTAAAATCATATTTGAAATGCAAATTACCAATTAAAATTTGGGGGAGGGAAAGTGAGAGGGATTTGAGATCCTTTCTGTTGCATCGTATTCTACTCTGTTATGAATTAACTTACAGATTAGATAGTAAAACATGTTTCATTGTAGAAAATGTTTTTAAAGTATGTTAATTTCTGCTAAATCAATGTGATTTAAACTGTGTAAAATTCCTGGAGAGGATTCAATGAGGTGTTTTAGCTGCATCATTAATGAATACCATACTGGGTTAATGAATTTCTCTTTTTAACTTTTGTTTTTGTTATTACATGCTTGAACATTATGTGCATTTCCAACCTGGTTATTTTTACCAAGTCATCAACATTGACTTCCTGAAAGTACATCATGTGGCTGGTTTCAAACATAATTTTGTTATCCTTTGATGACCAAGTGAGAATTTAACAGAGCAATGAGATCTGTCAGTTGAAAGAAGATGTTTAAAACATTTTATAAAGCACAGCATAACTAAGTAATCTTCACATATATTATAAAATGAATATTTGAACATATGTTTCTCGTGAGTTTCAGATCTGTGTCTTAAATTGTACATTAGGCTGTGCGGATATCAGTCAAGACACTTAATGAACTCCAGTACGCACTTTATCAACGTCACACCTGTCAGGAAATCAATAATTGTCATAATAAAACTTGATAAATTTAGCAAAAGAAGAAACAAAAACTGAAGTAGTCAGAGCTCACATAAGAAACGTGTAATATTCATATTTATGTGTTTTTTAAGGTGTCAGTAATGTTCGCTATCTTCTATTTTATGTCACCATGTTCTTTGCCTGTGCCAGGGAGACAATGGGGAGTTCACATACCAACTTGATGATCCCAGCCAGGCATTCATAATCGACCCTCGGACAGGATGGTTGACCGTCAGAGATCAGAGCATGCTGGACAGGGAGAAGCAACCTTCTTTAGGCATGAGGGTCCATGCAAAAGAGAAGGTTCCTAGCATAGTAAAGAAAGCAGACAACAGTAGTGCAGAAGCATCAGTTGCTGTAGAGGTCACACTGCTTGATGCAAATGATAACAACCCAAGTTTCACACCCAACAACTTGTATGAATTCACTGTTGAAAGTGATGCACAAGTTGGAGATATTATTGGACAGGTAGGATTTGGGTAACATGAGTGTGTTAACAAATAAATATGTTGCTATGCTATCTTTCATTATTTCTAGGCACATTATGCAGAATTGTGTTACTGCCTACTACATTTGCTACATCTGCAATCAGCTGTCTGGCAAAATGGGGGAATTTCATTTTTGTAATTGTTATATGAATCAATACCACATCTAAAATTATATTTTTTACCTAGCTGCCCCTTAGTTGTGAAAAAGAAGGGAGTTAAAATATGTGTAATTAAAGGTTGTAATTGCATATTGACATTATACTACTCAGTTTTTAAAACCCCTATATGCAGCAGTCATCAGAAGGTTTGTGGCATGACCCATACCTATGACTGAACAGTTATTAAATTGTAAGATATTCTAAATTTCCAAAGGAATGCTACAATAGTCTTAAGTTTAATTGAAAATATTATTTTACGTCTTGCTATTGCTTTAAGGTGAAAGCTACGGACCCTGACCTTGGTCGAAACGGAATGGTGTTATATGATCTGCAACGTCCAAGCAATGGATCCACGAATATTAGTCCAGTGCCATTTGCCGTGGATGCCCAGAATGGTCAGGTGACGGTTATTGATTCTCCTCTCAGTGAGGGTCGCCATGCTGTGTTTATTGAAGCATCGGATCAACCTGCCAATCCAAGTGAGAGGAGATACTCGCTTGCAGTTGTAACCATTGAAGTACTTAAAGTAGGAAGCAGAGGTAAGTGTGTTTAATGTTATCATACTTAAACTGTAATACTGTTTATATGGAGTAAGCAGCTGATAGATGGATGTATGTGTAACTTTGATCACTTAGTTTTGCCAGAGTGAAAAAGTGGGTTCATTATATTATTTTTGTTCTTCTGGTTTGTAATGCCATGTGGACTTGTAGATAAATATCAGTGTTTTGGAGACAAACATTGATATCTTCACCACTGTGAGAGCCTCAGATTTTAATCTTAAAAACTTTCATAATGAGCTTTCATTTTACATCTGTGTACAGTAAAGATAAAAAGAAAGAAAGAAAGGAACCAAAAGAAAGAATAGTTCAAAGTGAGATTCCTATCTTTCCTCCTTTGCCTGTACAACCATTTTTTGTGGAAATAAATTTTCAGATTATAGTTTATAACGTATATCTTTCACATGATTTTGTATTTTTTGTATCTATTAATCATGGACTTATGTTGTGCTTGTGAAAAATTTCTCTTAGGACAATCCAAAAATGATTTTAAAATTCTCAGCTTCTTCCATCTCTCGATTTCCAGAATTCAGTGTTATATTTTTGTTTGTACATTTCAAAGTATTTATATTCAACAGCTGGCCTAAGAAATTCTTAACCTTCCTCACATGTACTTATTGAAGTAATAAGTCTGCTTCTTGTAGACAATCACATTACAATCCAGTAACAGTCTTTAAATAAATCAAATGCTTTGAGAAGTTACATCCTATGTGACAATTTCATAATGAAATCTTTCATGGGAAAGGCTTAATTGGGCCTAAGTTTTTTGGATGCTGCATAATTGTTTTTGGCCTATGCAGTCTACATAAATAAGAAGATGTTAAATTATCAGAAAACTTAAGTATGCTATGCTTTTCCGCAAGTCTTTAGTAGATGCTAGATGTTTAACTCTTGTTTCTTAATGATTTAAGATGACTGTGACGAATGCATACAAAATATTATTAATAAAATTATCAAGTAAATAAACCCAACAATTTTATGCTATAGTGGCATGTGAAACATACTTTTTTGAAGTGAGGAGTCTTCATTATTGCTAAAATGTGATAACTTATTAATATTGTCTAATACTACATATACAAGATAGTAGAACTGTGTATTGTGTTTGAAAGGGTGTGCATAGCAGTCAGTTCCATCTTTCATTCCTTATCCAACATATGCGTAGAAGAAATGAAGATACTGTCTGTAATATGCTCTGAAACTTACTTATTACGTTACGCTTCAACTACAATTGTTTTTCCAGCTGAAGGTGATGAAGTGCCAGATTTCATTGGTGCCCCTTATGAATTCTGGGTTGGTGGCAATGTTGGTGTGGGAACCAGTATCGGCCAGATACGCATGACAGATGCTGTTCGTAACAATCATGTTGGATATGATCTGCTTCATAGCTATCATGATGGTGGTAAGGGTTACTTGATTTTAACATCTGTAATATATGTAAAATTAATTGCTATATGCGGTGAAACAGACGAACAGTATAAAACAATTCATAACTATAATGAAGCTGAACCTATTCCTAACCCAACATACATCATGCTGGTGACATTTTGTCTACACCAGTTAACAATGGTAATAACATCACAACTCATTCTTCTGGAATCAGTTAACCTGAAGGTTAAGTAATATCAAAAGATGCAGGGGATTTAAACTCTGTACTACACAAGCTGCTTGAACTCCTGGGTTAATTGTTTGGCAGTATGATAGTGTAAAGCGGCCCATCCACGTACGAGTCTGACTTGCGAGTCTGGCTCGGCAAGCTTGACTCGTGATCCGGGCTCGGATATATTTCACCACACATGCATAGCAGACTCGGCTCGTGACACCCGACCCACAAACGAGTTTGGCTCGATGGAACCCGAGCCGAGCCGGACTCGCAATCCAGACTCGTATGTGGATGGGCCGCTTTACACATGGCCGACTGAATCATGCATATGATGTGAGGCACAGATGATAAATTCTAAACGCTGTTATGACTTGGTCACCAGAGCCTCAATTGTTAAAACATAAGAAAGTGAAGAAGTTGGAATTACAGGAGAAGAAGCTTCGGGTAATGTATTCCACCCATTACAGACCTATGAAGTTTCATAAATGATTTGTGTTTTTACACAATTGCCATATAAATCTAATACAAGACATTTTCAGCAAATTAAATATGAAAGGAAAATATGCAAAGTGTGGCTCCAGAATATATAATATAGGTTTAAAAAAAATTGTGAAAGTTGTGAAAAGTGGCCATTTGTCTGCCATTATGTTGACCAGAATAATGGCCATCTTGTCTCCTATATCTGTTATGGACGTTTATTATCTACTTCAATGTAGCAACTTAGTGGCTAACCAGAGTCCCAAAAATGTCATGTCTCTTCTACTTCCACTATCTACACCTACATGATAGGTAAAATATTTAACCTTCATCATGTGAGGTTAGATAATTTAAACCGCTCCATGCTATGGGGCCACCAGCCAAACTGTCATTTTGTGGTAAACAGTTCAGCAGTATTCTAGTGCAACACACAAAAGCTGGACTATGTGTGGAATGTGATGCAAGGACAATAAAGGTTAATAAATAACATATCATGTATTATATGGGTAGAATAAATTTCCAGGCTTTTACCAGAGACGCTCGTATACTCGTTATAAACTAAGATAATTGTAAACTACACGAATCGTGTGCAAATATTTGTGTAATGTGTTCCAGTTCCTTTTGCTGTCGAGGAGCGATCGGGAACCATCACTGTTGTGGATGAAATTTCCAAGTTTGAACAGCCTTTGTATGATTTTGAAGCTGTTGTGACAGATGGACAAGACCTGACTTTGGTAACCAATGTGACGATCCATGTGGTTGATGATGAAAGAGGAATTGGCACCAAGTAAGGGCAACAGAACAAGTTTAAATTTGTGTGGTGATGACTGTACATGCATTTATTATAAACCATCACAAACAGTCACCTGATACTTTTCCATGAATATTTTATTCTGTCCCATAACAATTGGTGTGATGATTAGCGAATTTTCCAATTTTGTTGATAGTCTCATCAGACAACAGAATATTATAAAACATTTAAGAATTTTCATCTTTCTTTGAGAACCTGTTTTTGAATCAAATTCTTTAAATTTATCACAGTGTTAGGATGGGGTTGTTGGATGCATTGTTTTTTTTCTTTCTTTCTCTCTATTAATGGAGTAACTGTTTGACACGTAACTCTTGTCTACGTATAATGGTTGGCTTTATACTGTTTTAATACTCACCACAGAAATAACCTTCTGGTGTGAGATAATATATATTTGTTGCAAGTTTATGTTTTCTTTGTCTTTCAATCAAGTCAGCCTTCACATAGTCTTTATGTTACTATATTTTAATATCAGTTTCTTCAAAAATCATTAGGCATTTCTTTTTTACTTGGTCTGACTGTACCACAGCAAATTTGGCCTTTGTTAGTTGTAAAATAAGTCAGGAGATGTTAACAAATATCCATGGACAGTTTACGTCCCAAATTTTTAATCCTTTTAGCAAGTCCGGTCACACTTGCATGAGTTATGGTCGTTGTAGTACTCATGTATTTGCCTAAATACAATGACAAGTTATTTGTATATATCCCTTAGAATCTCAAAGCTTATTCATTTCTATCACAAACCATTCGTGTTTCTTTTGTACATTCTGTTTGATGACGTCCTAACCCTTGAAAGCAAAGTTACTTTCTTGACTGCTAAATGTTCAGCTGGCCTGTGATGTGTAGTATATGTATCATTGAACTTATCGAAAACAGTTCTCATTTTTCACAACCTGTCATCATCAGGGCGATGGATACAGTAAGAACCTCTGAAATGTTGGTATACTTCTACTAGACTACATGGCTATGTGATGGATAAGAGATATACAATTTAAAATAATGTTTGTATACCATCATGTAATTTATACTTCCTTTGATATCGCTGTTTTAGGGGACCACCGATCGAATTTAGAGTTCGAGAAAATCTGTCTGGCGCATTAGTGGGCCAGTTGCTGAACCAGAGCAAGGATCAGAATTCATCGGATGTGGGCCGCTGGAAGTCATTACATTTCATTATTGCAAATCAGCAAGATGTAACTGATCGGTTTGCAGTGTCACAAGACGGGACAATTTACACCCAACGCGGACTGGATCGCGAAGAGAGAGACATTTACCGGCTCACGATAATAACGGAAAACAGTCGAGGATTGATACGAGGCGCTGGGGTGTACCAGGTGAGGATGCAGAGGTGTTCTTTTATTCTTGCTGATATAAACTGAATTAATATGCAGTGGTAAGGTTGGTAGGACTTTGCAAAATGACATTTTTTTTTACTAGTTATTCTCCCAGACTGAGAAAGGCACATTCACCTCTATAATCCAAAATGATGTAGTTGGGTGTGTGTTTCTTTATTATAAAATTAAACCCCAGAGTTAATCCGCTTGGCGGTCACATAATGTGGGGTTTATAGCTCCTATTACCATTTGATCAAAGTTAAATAAATGCATGACATATATTTATTTTCTCTCCTCCACATCCTTTCCAATTCACTATTTGTCAATTATCCTATCAAACTGCTGTATATTTACAGCATCATTAAATAAATCACACATAAATAAAATCATATTCGTGTTTAAGACACTTTGTACGGAACCTCTACTATTTTATCTGCAGGTGAACGTCATTGTTGAGGATGAGAATGACAATGCTCCAGTGTTTGAACACTCCTCATACGATGGTCATGTTGAAGAGAATTCTGCAGGAGGTACGGAAGTGACGCTCAACCACCTGATACATGCTACAGATGCAGATGTTGGGCATCATGCACAATTCATCTTCACCCTTCATGGAGAAGGCAGTGAACTGTTCACTGTGGATCAGGCTTCCGGAAGAGTATTTGTTAAAGGCTTGCTTCTGGATCGAGAGGAAAAAGCAGTCTACTTGTTGAGAGTTGTGGCCAGAGACAAGGGTAAGAACTTTCCTATGGATTATTAGTATGTTTTTATACAACATTTTCAAATATATTTTTGTAGTACAGGTAGCCCTCGATTTGCGCCGATTCAGAATAACGCCGATTTTGAATCGCAATTCTTACATCGCTGATTTTGAATAAAAATTATAAGTACAGTCGTCTCTGCAATTACATATGTTTAGTTAATGCGAATTTGCTCCAATGAGATCGATGAATCGGTAAAAGCTGTTTGTGAAATGCAAACTTTTTCTTATGCGAGTTTGCTCTTGTGCTACTGTGAAGGGGAGCCTTATGGCATCCATGAGGCCTTATCATGAAATTTTGAAAGAAAGAAGAAATCACGACACACTACGTGCCTTCTTTAAAAACATGACAATCCTCAACCAGGGACTTCGTCAGAGAACTAACACTGCTTCATCACGCCATTGCCGATTGTAAGTGTATAAAATATATTTTTTTAAAATTCCCTTTATTTTATTTACGTATTTCAGGGCTTTAAATGTAATGCCATTAATTACTCGTCAATGTTTTGGTGCTGGGAACGCATGTCATTGACTTCCCATTGATTTACATTATAAAAGAGTTTCAGTTTACACCGATTCCTTTTAAGCAGGTTCGTTCAGGAACGCATCCCCGGCGTAAATCGAGGGCTACGTGTATAGTAAATTTAGTGTGTGTTATGCATCAAATCTACTTAGATGGAGTCATTCCTAATCCTAATAATTGTGTGCATGTATATATGAAAGGAAATTTCATACTAATGACATGCATAGATTGTGGCCTATTACTATTGTTACTATTATTTTTAGTCTGTT
The DNA here is from genome assembly GCF_000696155.1 of Zootermopsis nevadensis. The sequence continues at coordinate 175,060 of NW_019061003.1, forward strand.
CAAAACAAAAGGAGTTCTGTAATTTGGCAAGTGTGTGTAAAAATGTTTATACCTTATTGACCTTACTAGATATTAATTTTGATGTTCCTTTTTCAAGGTAACTTAAAATCTGAAGTGAAACTAACAATTCATCTTGATGATGTGAATGACAATCCGCCAAGGTTCTGGCAAATGGTTGTACTGCATGATCAAGATGTGGAGATCACAGAGTCTACTGTTTCCAGCACCCAGGAACAAAAGAAAAACACCAGTACAGCTGGTGGAGATCATCACATTACAGAATCTGTCACAACAATGAACTTTACGCAGCATCGCCACTTGCCTCCCGTAGTTTCAATCTTGGAGAGCACTCCTGTGGGAACGCCAATTTTGCGTGTGCTTGCTGGTGATAGAGATGCAGGTGTGAATGCTACAATCACATACAAGTTAACAGGAGAATCTCACATTCCAGTGCACAGACCTTATTTAAAGAACTACTTTACAGTTCAGTCACAAAATGGTGAAATTTTAGTGGTACGGACTTTGCTTCCAGAAACTGACTTCTTCTTGAATATGACTGCAACTGACGGTGGTGGACTGACGGACAATGTGACGGTCAGAATTCACGTGAAAGATGTTAATGACCATGCCCCAGTTTTCAAAAAATCATGGTACAATTTCGATTTGGAAGAAGGTTCCTACACGGGGAGATTTCTCGGTAGAATTGAAGCGACAGATGGGGACTATGGAGATAATGCAAAGATAATTTATAGCATCCTTCAAAATGAACATGATGATGTATCTGTGCTTCCATTTAGAATATCTGAAAATGATGGAATTTTGACGGTGACTGGTGAGACCGATCGTGAACTTCGTGACTCCTACGCCTTCCAGGTCACAGCACGAGACAGCGGGCCAGTGAATAATCAACATCATAGCATGGTTGATGTTGAAATTCATATACTGGATGTAAATGATAATGCCCCATCATTTTATGATTATGACCAAGTAGTAGACATTCCTTCTCAGAGTGAAGGCTTTCATCATTCAGAGTCATCTATATCCACACCTGTGTACTATGTATCAGTGCTTGAAAACAGTTCACCAGGTACTGTTGTAACAAAGCTTTCTGCGAATGATTCTGACTTTCCTGGAAATGGAAATGGGCTGTTACTCTTCAACATCCCTTACCCAAACCAAAATGGCATAAATTTATTTAGCATTGATTCAAAAGATGGCACTGTAATGACCATTGGGAAATTAAATTATGAGACTCAAAACATTTATAACGTAACAGTAGTTGCCTCAGACCTGGGAAACCCCAGTCTAAGCTCCACAGCTCTTCTGATTGTCAGAGTAATAGATGTTCCAGAAGATGCAGAAGAGATTGCACAGCCAATGTTTGCTCATCGCTACTATGAAGTGGAGGTTGAGGAGAACTCGCCGGTTCCCGTGGTGTTGTTGGTTTTAAATGTGACAGATGCATACAGAGGACAAACTTTAAGGTACAGCATTGTGCCAACTCCAGGTAGTGATTCATTTGAAGTGGCATCAAGCAACGGTACCTTGTACATGGTGCACAGCCCGGATCGAGAGCAGCAATCAAAGTATAATCTGAAGATACAAGCCGAAGTAGCAAAAAGAAGCCGTGTGTTGCCCGTTTTGTTATATCCACTTGCTGCGGGAAGATTAGCTGACCTAGGTGAGTATGTAGCTACTGGCACATTTGCAATAAGAACAATTAAAAAGCGGACTGAACTATTGCTCTTTACGTTATACAGTGTGAAGTTCAATGCCTTTGAATTTTTGTTATACAGATGCACAACTTAATAATTTTTCTTTTGCTAATCCCTTTCAAGTGCTTGAAATGGAGATGTAACGCTACTGAAATCTGTACTGTGTACTGACTGACTGACAGCCAGCTTTAGTTTGATTGTAGAATACAGCCTTTGTGAAAAATACAAGCAGAATTGTCACTTTCAGAAATAAATTAATGGATTAAGGCATAGGATGAAGGGGGGAGAAGAAAAGAGGAAGAAATGAAGAAGGGAAAAGTAAGTACGTAAGAAGAGCTACTTGAAATAATAAAATTCGAAGGCATTGAAAATTAAGTTTTGTAATTAGATTTTGTATATCTTTACAAAGCACTCCATTAATTAAACTTTAATTCTGAATTACCATTATGTTCTTCGTGTTCACTAAAAGTGTCATGAATGAATTGATACTCAAAATGATTTGTACTGGAAAACCAACAGATATGTGAACATTCATTGGCCAGTGTCTAAGAATTAATTACC
>NW_019061003.1:177682-194792 GCF_000696155.1 Zootermopsis nevadensis
CACAATATATTATTCTATGGTCAGGTAGTGTACAATTAGCACTGGTGAACATTCAGTGCAAGATAAGCAGCGGTGAGAAATTAATGGAAACATTTCTAGGTCTGTGTCCTTGGTTTGACACAGTGCTAGTTTTCCTGATTTATGTTTCTTGAAAGATGTTGGCGCTCTGAACCTTTATTATGTGCTTCTATTATCCGAAAATTAAATTAAATTCAAATATAAGAAATTTGAGAGACAGTATGATGACTAATTTGTTTGTCAGTTATTAAGAACTGTTATTTTAAAACAATTGCAATTTTTACTTGAAAAGTAATTGTCAGTGTATTCATTCAGAATTTAGTAGATTGTGAAGAACTGAATTATAGGTTGGTTTCTGGTACCAGCATTCACACCTTATAATCTGTGTAAAACAATTGAATGTATGCTTCATTGTTCTTCATTTATCTGAAAATTTTCTGAAGGCAAGAGATGTACAAATATGGTATCTTATGAATAAGAAGGGCTCTAATTAGAGGACTGAAGAAATGTATAAGTACTTGACCACAAGATTCTAATTGTCATTCCTTGCTTAGTGAATAATTAAGTATTGTTAATGCACTTCCTTATAAACTGCATGCAAGTTACATGTTTGTCTTATTTTGAATCCCAGATTATATGAGAAATTGGTTTCAAAATTCCAGCTCCCAATGAAGTTAGAATTATTGTTCGAGTAAAGGATGTGAATGATAATGCCCCAAGATTCGTAATAAATGGACGTCCAGTTGTAGCAGCAATACCAACCAGTGCCACCTACGGATACCAGATAGTTAGATTACAGGTAAGAAATTCTTTGAGATGAGAATATCTGAACTATTTAGTGACTTGAAGTTTTTGGTGCTTTTAGCTCTGGTTATGGGTTGGCATGCCTGTCACACTGTAATTTGCTTTTCCTGTCTTTGGTGCACAGTCTTTTATCTTAATTTGGATTCTGTTACATTTATGCAGAATCTTGGTCGTGTGGACTCCACAAGCTGTTCAAGAAGGAAGGATGTGAATGTTGGGCATAAAGAGCAATTTTATCAGATGTACATAAAAGAATTAATTAGTAGAAAAACTTCTAGTGCACAGTGCAACCGCTGAATTATTTGGAACTAGAAAATGATCACTGTAATTAAGCATGAGTAACCAATCAGTAATAACAGTCTTGATGCTATGTAACATTTGCTGATCAGGGTGGTATATTGATCATGCTCTGGACTTAGGTTTTGGGGTTACCCTGTTTAGATCTCACTTGGATTTCTCTCTATCCTGCCTTCAAGATCTTTTACATGCTTTACGTCTTAAATAACTCTGTTTATTGTTAGCAGTTTAAAACGCACCATGTGTCGGTGAGAGCATTGTTAAGTGAACAACATCACAAATTATTAATAAGTTGTAGTTTCACAATAAGACATGAAGACACATGTCTTCTGGGATTTTGCAACACAGTCTGGTGGATATTGATTAATGTTTCAGAAGAGCTTACTACTTTTCTTCAGGTTGATAAACATCACATGGAAATAATGGAATAGATACAGGAGTGGATTGGACAAGGCAGAGCCCTGGCTGGACCAGTGGGAAAGGAGGGAGAAACCAGAGTTAGGGCAGGAAAAATAAAAGAGTCATGGGAGAAGAGGGGACCTTGACAAGGTTGTAGGGAGGAGAGAGCAGGATTCATAGAAATAGACCACAAATACAATTATGTGGAATTAAGGTAGGAAAGAAGAAATTAATGTAAGGAAAATGAAACAAGATAATGGAGGGAAAATTAAATAAATTAGAATATAATACAATAAAATAAAATAAATCTTTTGAGGAAGTAAGTTTAAGAATCTGAATTCAAAAGAAGGGAATAGGAAGTCCTGATAGGGCCAAAAGGGGAGCAGTGGGGAAATCACACAAAACTAGTCTTCATTGACCCTGTTGCAAGTGACTGACTTAACAGATGTGTTACAGGCTACTGATCCTGATGAAGGACTGAATGCAGACATACGTTACCAGATCTTGGGAAGAGTTGATGATGAGTCCCGCAAGTTTGTTATTGATCCCATCACTGGACAGGTTCGCTCTATTGTGAGCTTTGCACACGATGCTGGTCGTGTCTATGGTTTTGACGTGAAAGCCACAGATAAAAGAGGAGCAGATGATGGAAGGTCAGCCATCACAAATGTTTTTGTAAGTGTCCTTTTATTTCCTATGAATTACTTTTCCAGGGTGTAGAAAAAGTTATAGAATTCTTTCATTTAAAAGCATAAAGAAACTAATAGTGAAAGTGGAGTGATACACTAGAATCCATAACAAGCAGCTCATGTGCCCTATGATGGATTATATAAATCCAGTCTGGAAGGCCGCTGCCCACAGCCATATACAGAAGCTGCAAGTATTATAAGTCTAGTGACTCTGGGTGAAATTCCTAAGTTAAAATATGGTCACCAACCCCATAGTACAAGAGTGTAAATACATTTTCCCATGTGATAAAGGTTATGCCTGAAAAAGAGTGGTTCCTTAGAATGATTTCAATAAATAGAAATAAGAGTATTTTAACATATTTTCATTCTTCTGTTGGTTTGAACTTCATTTACTTAACACACAAATACAGATTTTTCCTCCGTTCATACAGCAAGCATACAGTTTTATAGTTAACTAGGAATGGAGGAATGTGTCATACTTTGTAAAATGTTAAATATTTAAATACAGTTTTCATACCTGAATCTGGAATATTAATGTTTATTGTTGATTAATTAAACAAAAGTAATATCGGATACAGTTATACTTCGTTAATAATGTTGGACTCAAGAAATCAGGAATATATAACACTCTGGGAATATGTCGTACAAATGCATCAAATAGTAAATTATGCTTCATTGCACATTGTCTTCTGCACATGCGTGTCTATAGCCTAACCTAACCTAACACAACATAAGAAATTAAAAGAAATACACATAAGCAACAGATCATTGTTTATTGTCGACTGCGCATGCAACAATGTGCATTGCCATCTGCACATACGTGACACTAATATAACCTAACACAACATAACCCAACAAAACCAAATTATCATGAACTGTCCACAAGCAACTATTCATTGCAAATTTTCGTCTGCACATTACTAACTTAACCCAACCCAACATAACCAAATTTAAAACACTTCTCTTTAGCAACTGATCATTGCACATTGTCATCTGTGAATGTACGATTGTGCTTGGCCGTACTCCACATGTAGTCAAGAACAGTATTCTTTGTAAAATTATTAGATTGACATAAGTTCAATGAAATGTCATCATTGCATTGTTTGTACACTGTCCTAATTTATTAAGTTTTCTGCTCTAGAGAACATTATTGAAAAGAAAGTGGAACTACATGTGTTTCATTTCTCAGGTATATGTCCTTGATGAAGAGAAGCAGCTGGTGATGGTTATGGGTTCAAAGCCGACTACAGTTGAGAAGGATATGGAGAATATAACCAAGTGAGTTACATCAGACCACAGCAAAGTTCTGTAGATTTATTACAACTATCATTATTGTGTGCTTCTTGTCATTAAGTGGCTCATGTATCTAGCATAATCTTACTTTACCCGATATTCTTTAGATGGTTTAGGTTGGTTTCTTATATTTTTGTGTCTGTGCATGCATCAGTACCAGATTTATGCTTAAATTAAACAAGCTACAGCTTAGGGTCTTACTGTTTTCTGAAGTTTGTTCTCTTCTATTATCAGCATAACCAGTGAGAGAACAGAACCCTATGTACTCTGTTGGGTTCCCTGACTGGGCTAGTCTCAACCTGCTACCATTTTTTATTGTTAAATTATTCCATCATGAGAAAGTTTTTCCATAAAGTTACTCAAATAAAAAAAACGTTAACACTCATAAATAATTCTACAATTACTAGAATATTGTAATTGTGAAAGGAACCTCATCCTTATCATAGCTGATATTTTGATGGTTAATAATATCCTGTCATTTATCCATAACTGCTGGTTAAATATTTGGCTGATCAGCAGGTAAAGTTATGCCATCCATGTGCAGTCCGCCTTGACACAAGAAACCGTTGTTCTTGACGATAGAATAGAAGTACTGTTTCTGAAATTTGGTTTTGTGAGAGACTGTAATCATATTCAAAACAGAATGAAATTTTTTAAAATTTCCTGAGTCAAGTCCTGTCTAATATATTTGCTTAATAAAATCTTTATAGTTCACTATTTTCATGTACGTTATACAAGTAGTAATAAATGTGCGAGTTTTGAATGTGAGAAATGTAACCAACTAGCTTCTAATTGAGTTGTACATTTTCCCAACAGTGCTCTCTTCAATTTGACTGGTTTAGATGTGCGAGTCAGAAAGATTGAACCTCATGTGGAACGAGACATTGACGAGGGCAGTGCGTAAGTTCAATACGACTTGCAAATCTTTTTACTAATTTGTTGTGTAAGTATAAGGACCTCTGTAAGTAGACATATAAAGTGAAACAGAGTATACAAGGGAAGACAGCTTGATGTCACAGTCATATACGGAGGACAAGGATTTACTGTCTTTTAGGCACATTTCCCTATTATGATAGCCTGGTCTATCCATTTGTCCATGTGCCATAAACAACTTGAGAATGAATTAACTTGATTTTTATTTAATTTTATTTTGAAGAACTTTCTGAACAACTGTCAAGGAATCTCAATACTTATTTAGATCTGAAAATTGTAACATTGACATTACATGAGTGTGTAGATAATTTATTGAGTTTGTCTCAATAAATACTTGTGAAAAAAGTGACATACATAATTTTTTGTTTGTTTAAACATTCACTACATCATTAATTCCAGGATAACTTACAGCACTCCCTAATTATGTGGCAGTTATGTTTCAAGGAATGGTAACAGGGGGTGAAATCACATAAATAAAAAGAGAAAAACCCTTCTTCCTTGCTGCCCATGCAATAATCTAGTTCCTGCCTCATTTGAACAGCCGGTAATAGTAATATGACACTATCTTCAATAACATTTAGAAATGAACTATTCCTCTGAAGCTGGCTATCTTATGAGTTGTGCCATGTAGTCTGGTAGAAGTTTACCAGTGTTTCAGAGGTTCTTGCTACCATCATCGTCAGGGTGATGAGTACAGTAAGAACCTCTGAAACGTTGGTATACTTCTACTAGACTACATGGCACAACAACCCAGAAGATAGACTCACTGCCGTGAAAACCTCAAATTCTACTTAATTGTCCATTTTGTTTAAATTGGTGTTCTATTAACAGTAAGAAAAGAAGTTTCTCAGCCTCCACAACATTTTATTTACAGGACTGACTTATATCTTTATGCAGTCGACCCAAGGATGAACATTATCATTGATATGGACACATTACAGAAGTAAGTGAATAAGTGGCCTTAAACCATTGCAATGTTAATTATTGTTTGCCTGCATTGTAGCATGACGTGTTGCAAAAATTAAATAATAATTTCTTTGTAAATATGAATAATAAAGCTATCCCTTTTGTCAAAATGGCCAGTACGTGACTGCAAATTCTCACAAAAATGAAATTGTACTGCTGATGAGAAAATGAAATGAAGAACAAACATGTTGGTAATGAGGTCTAGTAAATAATTTTCAGACTTCAGTTCATAAGCATGTGTGCTTACAAAAGTTTACAACTGCTCCACCACTTAGCTGTGAAAACAGATACATGACATTTTATAAGTTTCAAACCAGAAGAGGTGTGTGTAAGAGTGTAAATAAAATGTACTTATTAAGTATGCGAATAAACATAGACTGTTTAGTATGTATTTGTCCATAAATTGTGTGGGTTTATGCTGTCTTTTCAAATCTTATTTATTCAGCGGTTAACCACATTACTATCTTGATTTAACTAGTGTTTGAAATGTCATCAAATCTGAAGTAAACTGAGTCTGCTAAATATTAATCTTTAGTTCACAAAGCTAAAATACTCCTCAATCAAACACACAAAAGAAATATGGAAGAGAAACAGGCTGAATAGCGCAAGGTTTCCAAGACTGATTTTCACACTATGAATATTTATGTATTTTACAGCGTCCTGAACAAGAAGCAGTCTGACATAAAGCAGCACTTGGAGCACTACCGAGTTCTAGAAATAGCCAATGGAGCTCCTGTTGTCAATAAACCACGGAACCAACGTTACCTACTCTCATCTCTTGAAGTGGGAGTGGTTGTGCTCGGTTGTGTTGTGTTTGTGGGCGCTCTGGCAGCTGCAATATGTGTTGGGTGCGTCCGCAGGGGAAAACAGAGGTAAGTGACATGTCGTGTAATGAAATACTGAACATAGAAACTGTAAATCAAGGAAAATTAAGAATGCATATTATCTTAATAAATATACTTCAAAGCTGATTTAAAAATCTGTACTCCTCCCCCAGTATTGTCAGGGTGATTAAGTCGAGAAGAATGAGATTGGCAGGGCATGTAGCACCCATAGATGGGACAAGAAGTGTGCACCGGACATTGGTTGGTAAGCCTGAGGGGAAGAACCGCTGGGGAGACCTAGACGTAGATGGGAGGATAATCTCAGGCGGGATCAATGGGAGATAGGAGTTGAAGGAGACTGGATTTTGTTTGCCCAGGACATGGTCCAGTGGAGGGCTTTGGTTAATTCGGTGATGAACCTTTGGGTTCGGTAAGCCATGTAGTTAGTTAGTTAGTTAGTTAGCTTCACAGCCAATGGGTTTACTTCAAGATGCCAAAAAGTAGAAGATAATTATGATATATAAATATATCTTATCATAAGTATCATATTCATTTTCAAAATGTATTCATGTCTTAGAAATAAATATGATAGTGTTAAAAAGTTTTAACTGGGAATGTCCTTTGAGAAAAGATCTCGGGTATTTACATAACATCACTAGACTCTCTGGTTGTACTTGCATCCCTCCCACATTCCATACCTTAATCAAGATAATGTCTTCCAATTTGTATCAGTAAGTCATATTTATTTCAGAAAACAACAGAAGAATAAATCTTACCCATCACAAGCGGGTTTCAACATCAGCAATCCAACAAACCCCATAATGAGAACCACTTCAAAAGCTCACCTGTTCCCTGCATCATATCTTGATAGCATGGGGTGTGGTGACACAACAGACACATATGTTGATCTGCACTCCAGCAAGTCAGTGGTCTGTGGTCCACTCTTCCATCAGCATCATGATCCAAGCTGCTCCAGACTCCGTGAACACCAGGGCCATAGCAGCTCAGTAGGCCAGCACCTTCGCCCGGTGCGTTCCAACAGCAATGTAGCAGCTGCCACTACTGGCCTGGAGGCTTCCATTACGTCACTCCAGTCCAGTGGGCAGGATTCTGGTATTGGACGTTGTGTTTGTGGGCATTCCACCAGTCACTCATCTGGTGACAGTAGCAAGTAAGCAAGTGATTAAAAACACAGAACTAACATCATTAATCATGAATGTTGATAGCTAGCTCTACTTCCTTGTCTTGGACCAAATTTATGTGTCTAAAGGAACTGTCGCTGAAGTCTGCGAAGCAGTTGTCTTTGGAATTGTTCACTTATTTTTTTGGATTTCTGTAATTCGTATGGTCTAAAACTTTCACAGCAAACTGAATTAATAAAATCCTCTTGGACTCTTAGACTTATTTTATCATTTGGCATGACTGATAGCCCAAGAGGATTGAATTAATTTCTGTAATTATTAACCAAGAAAATTTATACACTGATATTTTTCACTTCCTTTTTCTTGACTAAATTCATATCTCTGAGGCAGTGAATCTTAAAGGGGTGACTTTAGCAGGGGTGTGCCATATGAAGTACAGTTTTGGGAGTGATTCATTGTTTTGTAATAAATTTATAATTTACATAAATTAAATCACTCTATTTAAATATAGTACATAAATGGGACTTTGAGTCAGGCTTCATCTTATACGCATTGATGCTATTATATTATATTTTATTTATACAGAGAACAAGTAGTTCATCTGCTCACATATGAGTATGTAAACCATATTTGTTAGCATTCTGCCACCAAATTATATCACTTGCTGTTCACTTACCATAGGTTGTAATTCATATTTTACAGTGACTTTTATGTGTAGATAAGTGATTTAAAAGTAATTTTAATTGGTATTTTATGACTTTTAAATTACATAAATCTGAAAATATACATTTTATTAAAGCAGAATAACAAGTTATGGTATAGTGTGAAAACAAGATGAAAATAATTTGTCACACTCAAAAGAAGCATAAGAATCAGTGCTCTGAGACAACTACTGTTGGAGTCCGTGAAACAACTACTCTGCAGAATCTCTTACTATTCAATTTAAAATCAACACTGTTAATTACATAATGTCCGACTTTCACGTAGTATTATTGTGGAACTGTACCTCAACTCAGTTTTGAAATATGTTTCAAAACCTCCATTTAGTTCTGTCATGGTCATGCATTTGTCTGCAAGTAACAATGCCCAAACTATCTGGCCAATTAAAATAACTAACTAACATTCTTGAAGCTATTTAGAATTTGGTATAGTATGGTTCATTTTAAGTGCCATTTTACTAAGGGTATAAATACATTTTTGCACTTGTCTTTTATTACTGTGACAGATTATAATGAAATTTGATATGGCTCTTGTATGAGTATTACTGTCGATAGGGTCCATTTGATTTAATTACTTTACGGACTAAGTACATTTTTATACATTGCCATATATTCACTCAAGGGAAGAAAGTCTTTCCGCAGTTTGCATGCGCAATTAATGCATGGTTATAAGTCTGTATGCCATAACAATTAGTCATTTATGGTCTTATGTGATGATATCATGTACACATGTGATGATACGTGTGAACCGAGCCACTCAGTTCAAAGTAAAGTGGGTAGATCTACTTCATGCACAGATGTCAGCCTGTGACATAGTATATGACTGCTTGTCCTATCATCTGCACTGCTTAGTCACAGATTTTCACAAAACAAATGTCAGCTCAAAATCTAAAGAATATTGACCGCTACGTACATCGCTAAGGCTTGGAGATATTTTGCATTCAGTGTAGTAATTTTTCTTGTCATGTAATAATAGAAAATTTCCCGTCCATCACATTGAATTGACGTTATGATTTGATTAAAATGGGCATTTTTCAGAAGCATAAACCATAACCTATATGAGAAGTAAATGTCAGTACCAAATTTTTAATTGTGTCCAAAACAGAAGTTGCAAAGGCTCCATTTAGCTTTGTTGTCATCTCGTCTGTCTGTCTGTGTATAAACTCAGTTCCTGTTTGATGAATTTTTAGAAAATCTTAAATTGCAATCTTTTACAATGAGGATATTTTATTATTATGAGACTACAGAGTTTCTTGCTGTGCAAAGAAAGTAATTGAAGACACCTAGTGCAGTGCAGTGGTGTTCATAACATATTTCACAAATAATGTGAAAATAGCCAGTCTGAGAGGTTAGGCATTATGCTTCATTCATTAACATCCTCCCGGCTGATTGAGAACATGCAATTTGCATATTGCTTCCTAAGCCCATTAAAGACTTCATCAAATTCATATATTTGTGCAGTGCATAATTTATGATGATTTAAAATCAAATTTTCCCTAATGAAACAAGTTTCAGTTCTTTTTAAAATCAATTACTTATTCTTGATCATGATTTACCAAATTAATATGGTTTGTGATGTTGTTACATTAAGTAAAATCTGCCTCAAATATCCATCATTAAAGCATTACATATATTATACAAACTTATTAAATATTATGTTATCAGTGGCAGTTATGAAGACTCCTTGAAATCGCTCCGTCAACATACCATCAGTGGAAGTAACACTCGACACACAAGCCTCATGAGACGAGGTAACGACATTTCGACAAGAAGAAGACAGCGTCACAACTCCATCAGTGGGGATGTGGTGCGTCTAGCACCTGACATACAACAGCAGCCTATGAAACAGCAGCACAAACCCTCAGTTCTTATAGGAGCTTCTAATTCGGCATTAATTCGAAGAACGAGCGAAAGATCAATTATATGTCCATTGACAAACGAATGAGAGCATATTAATTGGTTTTATGAAATGTGAAGCATCCATGATTTTGATGATTTTGTCATCATTGAGGCTGGAAGATCCTGTTATATTTATAACGTTGCAATTTTTGTATGATAAAAAAGTGGTCTTCGTGTCTAGGGTAAGTGATCATTTTGTCAAAAAAGATAATTGAAGAGTAGATGAGCCATGTTCTATTAAGTACAAGCATCCTTATTTGTTTTACTCACCTTAGACTAAGGACCATTTTTTTATGTTGTAGGAGTTGTCCTGGAATAAAGCAATTACAGTAAGTTCTCAGTCATTGCTGTTCAGAAAAATATGGTCTTTGTTTGGAACAGGTACGAGGAAACCACAGTATATTATTACTTTAAAAATGACAAATTATGACAGTTGTTACCCAAAATGTTATGTCATCTCTTAGGCATTTACATATCCTACAAATAATACAAGTATAGAAGATTTTTAAGATATGCAATGCATAAGTTCTTTTCCTACTTGATGTATACCACGCACTTCTGTTGAAAGACTGGTTAATATATATTTGCAGTCATGTAAAAGTATTTTATATCTAGTGATATTATTCATTAGAGAATACTATGACAATTTTATTTTTAAAGTTAATATTTAAATTATCTTTCATGTGTGAAGATTATGTTTAATTTTGTATGGTTTCTTTATGAACTGTGATGTGAATTTTATTCGATAATCTGGTAATAGAGTATAATGGCAGGATGCGGAGAAGGCAATGTGAATTGAACAATGGCTGTATTTTTTTAATTCTATGTTACAATAGTGGCCTTGGCTTAATTGAAGGGCAAGGATATGAAATTTTAGGTATGATACTTAATCTCATCTGTCAAAAGTGATGTCAAAACAAAACAAGGAAAAGAGACAAGCAATATTGTTTTAGTGTAAGGGAAGAAGTTTTAATGTCTCCCTGACATAATTCTCTGTCTGCGGCTCCTCGCTGTGTGAAGGAGTAGAAAATTAATCAAAGTCAACTTTGATACAATGACCATGACATGGAAACTTTGGAGTGCACAGAGTGAAGGCAAATGTCCGTGTTCAGATGTTGGGATTGATGGATGTGTTGTTAGGTTTTCTGCGTGTCGGAAGAGTAGCCGTGTGATTTAGATCACGGTCTTGGCTGGCCGGTGTCTGGTTCTCGTACTAAAGTAACGAGATGTGGACTGAAGTAAGGAATGAACTAAATGCTCATTAATGTAGCAAAACCAAGGGTTAAATTTTAAAATATTATTGAGAAGGTTACATCACACAGAAGTATTTGGAATATTTTAGCGGTTGAATTACGTAAACCTAAATTCTGAGCTGTTCTTGGGCAGTAATTTTTAATTAAATGACGTGGTGTTTAATAAAGTGATATTATAGCAGGCCTAGTTTAATTGAACTTTGTTTACTTGTTATGAATTCAGTATAGCAGAACTCTAACAGAATTTTGATAGTCTGGTGTTTTTAATATTATACTATTGCTTCTGCTGCTACTGCTACTACTTCTTTTACTCATTACATTAACCACCACAACAGCCATAATAATGCCTAACTTCAGAACACCCCAGAAGCTGATGTGATACTTGCAAAATGGCCACTATTTGGAAAGGAAAGATGATAAGTAAAAAAAAAAAATGCCACAAAATGTGGGAAATTCAAATGAAATGACATGTATTTTACGTGATAGAAGCATTGAAATGATAGGAAATATAACAAGCCTGAAAAAATTCAAGATTTTAGGTCGTGGCCTTATGTCGCCAGTCATAGACTAGAGTTCGTATTTTTGAAAACTGAAGACTGAAAAATCAATATTAAACCTGAGATTGAGAAACTTTCTTTCAATTTGATCTTGAAATTTGAGATTTACACGTGCCTACAAAATATTAAAAACTACCAATATTTCACAACTGCCCACCTTCCCTTTTGGGGTTGATGGGCGTAATGCTGTTCCCAGTGGAATATAGAATAAAGATGGCAAGTATTTCAGGTGCTAATGTGCCTCAACTATTGATATATTAGATCCCTACATTCCTAAATTCTATAGCCGTATACATTTTCTTCCACAGCGGACACAGAGTTTCGTTGCTAGCCACTTGATATAATGGTTTGAGAATTGAAATATTCTCAAGGAACATTTAGAATGGGATGAGGGCAAAAGAACAGTGAAGGTAAACAATTTGTAAGATTTGAGGTTTTCACAGCGGTGAGTATGAAGATTTCTGTCTTCTGGGTTGTTCCGCCGTGTAGTCTGGTAATGTCCACTAGCGTTTCAGAGGTCATGCTGCTTCCGTCATCACGGCGATGAATATGCATATGACCTCTGAAACGTTGGTAAACATCGACCAGACTACACAGCGCAACAACCCAGAAGATAGAAATCTTCAGATTAAGGATTATTGCTACTAGGTGTTCCTATCATTGCCTTCAGCACATTAAGCATCCCAGACATACATATAGGAATGTGAAATGACTCATTATTCTGCATGTTTTAAATTCTTGTATAGTTTACTTGTAAATTTAGTCATTATTCTTAATACTTCTGTGTCTGCTTGAAACATCTCGCAGTACAATATTCTGCCTTATTTAATATTATCACGAGTTTGGTAAATAATTTTGTTGCCATATTTGTCTGTAATTGTAAAATTTAGAAGTCATTTGAGCTCTGAGCTACCAAATACAGAAAGTCACTTGTGGAAACATGATAAATTAAACATTCAACTTTCATCGTAATATACAGTTTCAAACCAGCTTATGATACATGAGAATTCTATGTACCATTGTTATGTTTATGAAAATCTCTTCGCAAAAGAATATTATTTCTGTGTGAGTACATCAATTTTTGAGACACATTTCCACAGTGTTCCCTCGTCTATAGTGACAAATGATTTCTAGGAACTAGATGGGATGATATTTTAAGATAAATTCTAATTAAAAATTTATACATCAGTTTTTAACCATTTGCTTCAAAATTCTTAGTGAAGGAAACAGAAATTAGACTGATAATCATAACACTGGATCATTTAGTCACAGAAGCAGTGCCCGGACATGTAATGCAGTTTACGATTGTTTATGGTCTGCTATTTTGTAGATGTTTTACACTTACTACAGTTGTTGGAAGTTTCTGACAACATTGAACTGTACAATTTCTAAGTTACCACTACTATGGAACCATCACTCAAGTGTTCATAGTAGCCCTGACATTTTCTTACGCCGTGTACTTAGCTGGGCCGAACTGTGCAATATTTATACGTGTAAATAGAAACTGCCAGCTAATGCTAGGCCCACATTTGTAAGTAAGTGCCGCTTAGCTTGTTTATATTTAGAAATAAAAATATGCAAATAATTGTAAAACTGTAATGATGTATAAATACATGCAAATTTAATATATGTGTAAATTTATTTACAAATATTCTCATGACATCGTCTGTCACCATTTTTGCAGCACGCTGCATCATTATGTAAAATCTCAACATTATACCTATTCATTTTGGCCATTTTATTACAGCTATGCACCCAAGACTGTTCATCACAGCTGCAATGTCAGATGGTAGGATACGGATGGGAGTGTCTGTGGCATGTTTAAAACAAGATACAAAGATATTCCAGAAGGGACTGAGGAAATCCATGAAAATATTCAGTATTAGTAGCTGGCTGGTGTCTAGTGAATTTGAATGCAAATTTTTAAGTGAGCCTCAATTTTCAGTAGATATTCAAAAGTGACTATTAATAGGAATTTACTTTTTCTGAGGGCCGCCTTTATTTGGATGTTCACAGAGTTTAAATTTGGATAATACAGGTTTTCTTTTCCAAGATTAATATTAATAGGTTAGAAACTTCGCAAATTTACTGACTTATAATTGGGTAGATGGGTACGTACCCCATCGCATTGTAGAATGAGGAAGTGAATGCTAAGAGCATAAAGACTTCTCTGTGCATTTAATACAACCTATCCTTATTTCATTATGTTAGTGACAATGAATTTGTGTAGTGATACACAGATGTATAGTCCTGAATAGTAATGGAAGTAACATACATCGCCTGTTACCTTTTAAATTTTATCTGGACAGTAAAACTTTCCAAACCTGATAGGTATTACACATAACCTAAATGTTCAATGACATTGTCATGTATGTAATTTTCAAGATAAAAAACTTGGCTTACGGACCAGTAATTGCCCCTGTTAAGTGGGCAAGGTAATCTGTAAATTAATGAAAATTGGAGGCAATAAGAACTTTTTACTTTCTGGGTTGATATTTTGAGTACACATTTGATGTATAAATTTCGGGGCTGTTTCGTTGTGTTACATAGGGCTAGAAGTATGCGTATGAATACATAGTTGTTTCAACATGAAAAGAACGAATTTATTCCTGCTACGAAATCGGTATTACAAATTAAACTCAGTATAATTATTCCGTTTAATCATGTTCCTTGCACACCGGATAAATTAATCGCTATCACATCCATCTGTGTATTCTACGCCTTAAATAGCTGAGTACAAATACAGCGTATTGGGTGAAGGGAATTTTTTTTAGCGCAGGGGATATATGGGATTTTTAGTACTTCTTTAGTGGCAGCACTATGTTGATACCATCTGTGGCATTACTTTTCCGATTCCGCCATTACAGGCAACTACAGGTGCAAGGTGTGTGAACAGTTTGAATAATACAGTGTTCTTGTCATTTTGTTGTCGAAGACGCAAGTTCTTTGTGAGGTGAGTGTAATTTTTGCCATTTTTTCCATGTTATAACAAGAGGTTTAATCGTAACTCAAAGACGTGCATACCACAAAGCATATGTACTAATCTAATCCACTTATAAAGCAGTCCCAGAAACAACCCGTGGTTGATGGAGCGATATTTTATTGTTCATGTAAGCTGATCCGCTCTAACAAATCACACTAGTCCATAGTGGGGCTGTTCGAGCCGCATTGTGTGCGGAATGTTTCTTGCAGTTTTGTAGTGTTTTCACTGCAAACAGCTCGCTGAACGCATAATGTGTTTTCGAACTCAGAAGTGGACGTGCCTTAGGCCGAGTACGCAGCAGTAAACAAATTACATGAACGTTTCTAGCAAGTCTTGAATTACAGTTTCAGTCTACGAACTCGGGATGGTCTTTCTCGGGCACTAGGAGGTGGGACGCAACTAAACCCATTGCTCAAAAATTCTATAATAATTTAAATTGTAGACGGAATGTCCCACCTGACTCGTTATCATCCGGTGCTTAGTCTCGGTTTCAAATCTCGGCTCGGAGTCCGGAAGTCCTGACATTTTTGGTTGTTTGCCTCGGCCCCTCCAATAGAATGTCTGGGAAGTATCCTTACCACAAATTAGGCCACGACCGTTTCCTTTCCTATCCTTTCCAATTCATTATTCTTAAATCCTGTTATTTGCGCCATATGTTCTGAGTTGCTGAAAGTGTCGTTATGCAAACCATAAATAAATAAATTAATTTAACTAATGGATTCTTCGTCACTGAATAATAAGCCAGAAACAGTCTACAACATGGACGAAACCGAACAACAGACCACGAAGGGTTGTAGCTCTTTGGGATAAGGAACTTGAAGCTTGGTCTTTTGTGATAGTATCAGAATTTTTGTAAAAACAAGAAAGACTTTTTTAATTTATTCGCTTCGAAGAGTTTCAGAACTTTCGTGTTTCTGGGTCAGTAATTTTGATCTCGGACGCCCATGCACTGCTCGTTTCTGACTCTCAGGTTAGGGTGAGAACTGCGTTGTCTTTCTCGTCATGCGACCTACATGTTGCTAAGTAGCGACGGCTTGGCTGAACAGTCATCCAAGGTTAAACATTTCTAAAAGTACGTTCAGACGTTGCCTTTCCGTTGCGTGGAGTCACGGTGCCTCGATCGCTAATGCAGTGCGTCAGAAATACGTTCCCGCTTCATAGAAATGTTTATGACGGCTTTAACAGACACTAATGATGAGTTGAGCGGCTTGAAGAAATGATAATGTTCTGTTAAGAAAACAGCAAATTTTGCTTTGTTGTCATCATGTGGGAAAGACCCACCAGCAAAATTTCATATGGGAAAAGATCACAGATAAACTTAGAACTGGTTAAACACTAAATGAAATTTTCAGGGTCACAATCTCGTTACTAAAGAAAGTTGTAAGAAATAAGCGATAGCATAAGAAAGAAATACCTACGACGAAAATCTATGAAAAAGGAAACCACAAGACTTCTTATGACACTGACAGAATCTGCAGAAAATCAGTTAATGGCATCTTGTCCGCGTTCTGTGGAATTGCTTACAGGTGTCCATTGTCGGCTTTGAAAGGCGACTGGATGCAGTATCAACAGTACAGAACATGGAATGACGAAGAATGTGTTGAAGAAGGTGTTTGCGTATGGAAAATAGATCTCATGCAAATAGTCCTTTCACCTACCCGAACAGCCCTGTCATCTTTCAGATCGTTGCAACATGACTGTTGTTAGGACGTTAAAGATTTAAAATACAGCAGTATAATATTTAATTTGTAGATGGCAGTTAAATATTTTTCTGTAACAAAATGTCAATTAAAGAAACGCAATCTAATCTTTTACGTTTAAACCTGAAACACCACTCCTTACCCATGGTATATGAATTTTGGACAAGTCTGAATTCTTGAGTCGCAGTCATTTTTCGGAAATGTCAGAACCAAATTAAATTACGTTATCATAACTGACCAATAAATTTAAACAAGTTTCTCACATGATGGCTCTAATTCGTGTTACGTCAGTATTCTGGCGTTGCGCATCGCACGCCATTTCACCACAAGGTGAATCTAATTTTACGCACTTCTAGGCGTTTAACCATGTCTGTGATTTATCGCTTCAACTCTTGGGCTCCATAAATATATATTAGATTATGAATGGTCTATTTTAGTACGCTGTTAATATCTGGGACGAGGATTATATTGTGTCGAAATATAAAATAATTCATGAATGATGGAGGGGAAAGGATTTTAAAGGAAGCGATCCTGATCTAATTTCAGATGATATCCCGAAAAGTGTCCAGAAGGGCTGATAGCACGACTGGAAAAGTGTAATCCTTACCGAAAAACATAAAATTCTGGAGATTCC
>NW_019061003.1:194819-216224 GCF_000696155.1 Zootermopsis nevadensis
AACAATTATTGATAAAATATTACGTCAGTTTGCTCTCCGAGTGTATAAATCATGTCGTCTTATTGTCTTATTTTTAAGTACTGTAAATCTATGTGTATATGGTACAACTCGCTTTAGATGTGTGTTAGCATACTGGACTCGTATGCTGTGTACCATGGCATCTAAACTTGGTCAAGTCGGGCATTGTTTTCCCCCGCAGCTGCCATCTTGATATTATACATCACGTAAAGAATTATTGTTGTGAAAATGATGATGTACTTTTGGGTTCTGGTACCAGACCATTGCGTTGGGCAACTGCAAGTGGCGCTAGTGTCAATCCCACTTCATAAGTTCTTTAGGCCGTCGTTGTGGTCTTACCGATTGCAGGGAATTTAAAACTGCGATTTAGTGTTGATACCAATGGTGTAACGTCCACACCAAATTTAATTCAAATCTAAAATGCGGATGTGGACAGACATGATTGGTGCTGTATGCTTTAATTTCATTCACATCGTCAAGGAACCTAACCTAACCTGAACTAACGTAGCCCACCACAACCAAACCTGACGCCTGTCGCCTCGACGCCGACATAAACTTCGAATAAAGCGAAGAGGAGTTTCGGGATACATCTGACATGGGGCACTCTATGTAAATACCCCTCATAATTTTAATAAAAATAATATGTTGTAATTGTTTTGTTATTTATATCAAGTTCAGATTGGGATCGCAATTCTTGTGTCACTCTGTATTCAAAATCGGATTCAGAATCTTACATTTTAATATTATTTTGGGGTAAATTTTTATTCTATTTAACATACTATGATATGCTGCTAATTTGTGTTCTTCTGGGTTAACAGAAATATTATTTGCTATTAAATATGTACAAGACGGTTTTTTGAAGATTTCAAAAGCAGTTCTGTTGCACCGTTTACATTTCTAGGTTTTAAAAACGTATCGGTTTGTTTTTCTGCAATTTTGCATAACTACAGAACCGGAAGCAGGGTATTTAAACAAGCTATGATATGATCTGGACATAATTTCTGGCTGTCTATAATAGTACCTGTTGTAGATTACTATCGATCACATATTTGATTAATTTGTATTTAGTCTGGTGCAAACGAATTTCAGAAAAATTCTCGAAATCTCAAGTAACATTTTTGTTGTCAAACAAGGTTTATTATGCTTTACAGATTTATTTACATGCCCGTGTTTTCCTATTACCGGAATATTGCGGCAAGATTATGTCTCTAAATAAATGAATGGCTTCTAGACTGCGTGCATGTCCGACGGTCAAGTTGAAGGGTCGTTGAATGTTCCGCATTCTCCATGAAATGTCACTATAGATTTTGTGGTTTATATAACGTTCCACAAGTGTGGATCTGGTAACAAAGTGGCTATCTAGTCAAGGATCCAACTCACTTATAAATCAATTATTTTGCGTTTGTCTTCCCACAGTTGGGAACACTGCCCTCATGCACGTCGCTTCAAGGCAAAAGACTAGGTCAAGTTTTTGTGGAGTCTTAGGTACTGACCCTGTCTGCAGTTCACACAGGAAGCCCGACAAACTTGTTCGGTTGTCACGCATTGAGCTTGCTCAATCGATCTGGTGGAGGTGTTTTTACTGTTGCGCGATGTATTTTCTTTCTTTTTCTGGAGTCTTGCCAACAGAGGCTGTTACAAGTAGTACTTGCACTCCCCATTCTTCTGTGCCAAGGTCCAAGTGCTATTGTCTTCTGATCTTAGTGTTAACCTATTTTTGTATTCTCTCACTTCATTTCAGCAGCACAAACCGTGTTTGTGTCAAGTCAGTGCGACAGAAATTCTTAAAGAAGTAATTCTGTCCGTGATTGGCGTTCGTTTCCGACAGTTTAATACGAGCGTATGAAGTCTCGCCTTATCCTGTGGCAATTGTTTTTGATAAATAGGCACAGAGCAGTCACTGTAGTCGCCGTCTTCAATTCTCGTGTCATTTCACACGCACTTTTCGACTTTTACGTGATTCGGGTGTTTTTTTTCTTCTGGGAGTCGTATTCAGTACAATTCTTTCGCCACTGTTATTGATTGTTTCTTACCTTGTGTAAGGAATTTTGTCTGCGCTAATAGAACAGTAGCTGGCTTATCCATGACGGCCCGCTCTTGTAATAATCTAGAAACCTTCAAGAGAATCCGTATTTAAAAGTACCTAATTCAACTGTGAATGATAAGCGGAATCTCGCATTAGCGGACGCGAACGAAAAGTCTACTTACTATATTTTTGCTGATCTCGCGTGGCACACAGGAAGTCTGCAGGACTCTCAGGCATGCCTTATTTTGACGAGTCGTGCCAAATGTGTTTTTGAGTGGTTATGGTTAACCAGTGGTTTGTCTAAACAGAATTCATGGCACTCGCCTCTTGAAATTCCAAGGTTGTAAATTGTCCAGAGTAACTTCATTCTGACAGCCACGACGTGTCGTCTTTCCGTAAGAAATTCACAACCTGTTTTTGAACCCAGTGCTTTCCTAAATGTTTTACAGCGACGCTGATACAGAACTGCTGTAATTTATAATTGTCATTCCATCTATGGAATTGTCTCTTTTGCGAGTTTCGTGTTAAAATGTTGGACGTATTTCTTATCTCTGCCTGTTTGCTACGTGTACAGCGTTTCTGCTAGGACTTTTAAGAGTACAAATTGTAAAGCATTGTGGGTTACACAGGACCCAGTTGTAGAACAACCGAATGTGATGAATTGGGGGAGGGGGAAATGTCCTTTGTGCGAGTTTATGTGTGTCATACGAAGGACTCACGTAGCGCTCCTCTGTCAAAATAATACCTAATAATTGAGGACCAGTTGTTCTTTATTTGAACAAACTATCGACTTTATATACGGTGATTATACTTGAATGCAACATTTTGTTGGTTAGGCCAATGACTTTATTTACAGTGATTATATTACTTGAATGCAACATTTTGTTGGTTAGTGTCTCATGTAATTTAATAACGCTGTATTAAGCACAGAAGTTATTTAGCGCCAAGGTGCAGTGGACGGAAACTTCGGTGAGAATGACGTACGATAAAGTGACAGTTACACTGGGACCCGGGAATACGCGACTTGAGTAGCCAAACCTTTGTAAAAGCACGTAATTTATCAGAACGACTAAAATAATGAGGAAATAGTTCCAATGTCCGTCGCCGATGATGTTCAATGCAGCTGTAAAATAAATAATTTTCGGAAGTATTTGCATCACCAGGCCTTACAAAGCGTGGGCTTAATTTAAATGGGACTTAGTGTGAGGGAGGACTACGTTACATTCCTTGAACGTTGTGTAGGAGTCCGTGGTACGGGACGGGACGAACATGAAGCTACAGAAATTTCATCTTACGTCACACATCCTCATGATTTCGATGCGTATGTGAATATCTGCTTGTTTAGTTACTACACGGCGCCCTGCGTTTGACGTTACGTAGAACCGGCTGAGGTGTGGTATGGTGACAGATGGAATTGCATTCGGGAGGGAGGTGGGGAAGAACGTGACTTATTTTAATATTAACCTATCGACGGTCATGCAGAAATGTGTACTCGGACCCCGAACGACTGAACTGCGATACTATTTGTGCACACGAGGCCTTGATATCGAAAGCGTTCCGTTCAAAATACAACCACTTTTATTTCCCTCTCTCTCTCTCTCTCTCGATAATCTGTACCCTGATTCACTCGTTGGATCTATGAATCTGGAATAAGGTGTTCATATTTTCCACTATTAGTGCAGGCCTACAGCCAAGCGTGAAAATTAACTTCCACCATTTGCGTGAGAGAATTGATAAGGTGTCTACAGACTTTTGCCAGCCTGCTGATTTCATCTTAATTGCGCTTGAAAAACGTATGTCCAAAATGTGTATACGACACTAAATCTGCTACACTCTGCACCAAAAACCAAGCACCGGAAGTGAAGGGAACTTGCGTTCACGTGACCTTGTAATCTTCTTATAAGTGTCGATATGTGATTTTGTTGCACATTCCACACGAGTTACAATAATCTTATACAGGGTGTATGACTTATTAAGCAGAGACATTAATACGTCTGCCTAATTTGGAAGAAAAAGATGAACGGCTTCTATGAAACGTGAGTAGGTTTCGTGTCAGATCACAGGTGAAGACAACACTTCTCTTGGACATTAATATTCGCTGGCAGAGAAGTAGGATACTAATGTTAATGCCACAGTCAGATATGAGAAATCAAGCCCTTACTTCTGCATGATTCTTAATTCATATGTTATATACGCAAAGTACGTATTTAAACTGTTTTGTATGTTATTCAAGCACTTGTTTCAGAATTTCCGTTTGGAACTAGCAGAAAAGACATTGATACCGAAATATGTAGATTGTGATATTCGGAAGAGAATATGTAATTGTGGTTTGTCTGTAAAGTATATTAAATCCAGAAGACTTTTGTAAAGACGCAAACGGTAATCGTCGGTATTGTCATTCACATTATGACACTTTTATTTTGCTACATTGGCAATGCTGGGAGTGAAAGGGAAGCTGGCGATTTATTTAATTTTTCCGTGTTTCTTTTTTAATTTACATTTTCATTTTAAGTCTCCATGTTTTAATATGACTTCCAAAAATAATTGAATTTGCAGTAAACATAATTTAGAAGCGTCTTTTGTATATGTGCTCCAGTTAGTTTTTGAATAAGAATCAGTACGTTACCTGTTTTAAAGACCTGGCATCTGCAACAAGATGTCCAGAATCTTCGAGTCTATGTCCAGATGAATGAAACGTGTGGTTGCCGGCGGACATCAGGACTACACTCTCATTTCTTACCTACGTCTCACTGCCTGTCACGCACATGGATATTCAAGCCAAGTACGGGCTTCGAATTCATTTTGCCGTCGAACGTAGTCTCACGTCTCTAAAGTCGTCAATATAAATTAAAGTTTTTGGTGTCTTTGCGCGGCAGAAAAATGACATACATAGTCCTAATTAATGGAAGGCAGAGCGAAGGCACGTACCGACGAATTTAAGGGCATTACGAATGACAAATGATGACGCCAGCTTTACGGTTAAATCACTTCTAGAGTCGGAAAAATTGTAAGCGCTCCACTTTTTCGTGTAGAGTGTAAAGTTCTACGGGTTCCATACTAGAAAGACGTGGTGTATCAGTCATCTGAATGTGGACGAAATTAGGTTTAGGAAACCAACACAGCGGGGCATGTGTTTCGACTTCTTGTCTTCACCTTGAGTTCAGGAATGTTTAATGTGGTCACGAACTTGAATAGAAATCGGAGAAGTGAAGTTTATGTTCCACATTCTTGGACTTGATTGCAGGATGTACTGCAGTGTGTGCTTAAAGCTTTTTTATGCTGGATTTAGATGACGTCTTTTTTCCATTTTGGAGTGGTGATAAAACGGTGATTGTAGTACTGAAATATGTGTCAGGTTAACAGTTAGAAACAGCGAGATGCAATGCAGCTGTTGGCCAGATAGGAACCAGCAACGTAAGGAACGCTGGAATTTTGTATTTATTTTTGTTTTATTTCATCCTTGACTTTGTATGAACATTATTTTTACAAATTGTGTTTACGGATGGCAGTAGTGCCAACATTTGCTGTCACAACTTGGACTCAGGAACGCTCTTTTAACACTGCCCGAAGTTTCAGTACCACTGGTAGCAAGTCCGCCATTGCACGTCGTCAATGAATGAGGTTAGGTTTGGTCGAATTTAAAGCATCAGGTGCTCGCCTCGACGTGCCAAAAGGAACGTATTAAGGGTCCCTCTAGAAGCAATGACTACGCTCGGGATTGGAGCTAGGAACTAGCACAAAGTTCGAGAGCGATGGTCGTTAGTGACGTATCACTCAGCCCGGCTAGCAGCTGATGTTCAGTTTTGAAACATTTCCCTGATTTCTACAGGTTGTGTGAAAAAAATTACTCGTGTGTTATACTAGACTGTAAGAATGACCACGTGCCACTGGTGGGAAACATGAAGAGTGTTTACACTTTTTGCCAGTGCCTTTTGCCCGAAAGCTTTCCATTGGCCCGAATATTCGATACGTTGAATAACACGGGAAGGAATAATCTCTGAAACAAATATCTTTACCCGGACTCGAAGTCATGAAAAGAACAGATTTTGTCTTGGCGCCATGTTTAATTTATGAGTTACAGTAAACACCCAAAATCTAATCCAGGACAGTTTCTCGGGTTGCGATCTTTGTTTCTGTAACATTCTCTTTGAAACAAACGACTTTTTTCCTGGAGCAATTTTTCCGTCGTCCTTACTTTCCGAGCTTCAGGGTCCGCCCGCACCGGGAAACGAACTCAGGGCGAATCTTTGTTCTGTTCCTGGTTGCAAGGAATAAGCATGATTATGTTGGTGCAAATCGGTGTATCCGTTCTTGTAATATAAGCGAACACACCCATAATATCAAGATTTGGAGTGTCAGAAACTTCGTCGGTGTCTCATAAGGTTTGTGTGCGCTGGACATGGCTGCAACTGAAAATGTAAACAACGTCTATAAATTATTTGTGTAGTTAGGATATCCCGTCTATGTGTTCCGAAGTTAAGAGTATTTTAAGTTCTCACGGAGGTGAGTCTGAGGACGACTGTCTTCTGGGTTGTAGCGCGCTCAGGATGGAGGCAGCAAGGACCTCAGATACGCCGCCGCAACCCAGAAGACAGCCATCTTTGTTTAACATAATGCTGCGACCTTGAAATTTTGGCGGAGAGTCGAAGGAAGAATCTTCCTTCTTCTGAATTACCCCAGCATTGACTTCGAAAGACGAAACCCCAGTAGGATTTAAACTACGCTTCTTCTAAACAGAAGTTTCACAAAGTTATTTGCTTTGAGGATAAAAAATTGTGGATGAAATTGTATTTTATTCCTCAGCTGTCGCATGTCGTAATGTTAAAAGGCATTCAGAGGTAAGAATGACTATCTTAGGTTGCAAAAGTTCTCAGGTTGAAAAGGGCGTTATTCTTGCTGCTGTATTCGGGTATCCGTTGGCACATAAACAGCGCGATTCTCTCTCATTGTCTTTGTTTTATGGGAAAAGTTTTCTAAGAGGAGATGGAATATAACCTTGAAGCAAACTTGTTTTATTTTTCTGCAGTTAGTCTACATATTTAATTCTTAAAACTTTACTAATTCCATAAAGAATTATACTGGAGCATTAGCAAAATTGCACAACGCTTTAAATTATGTACCTATTATTTTATATACTTTTTTTACTGTGTGCGAAAAGTTATTATGTATGAAAACTCTGTCCTTGAGGTATTAAGTGAACTTAATCGAAACATCTTGCCATTACGACACTGAATTTCTTATTTCCTTGCCATGCGAACTTCTGAGTTGCGTGCTACACCAGCTTAGCTTTTTGCTGACACCTGATATTTTCTATGGTAATAGAACTTCGAGAAAAAAGGAGACCACGCGACAGCCAAGTCAAATGAATTACCACATGAGAATGGTTTTGTTTCGAGGATCGGTCGATTCGTGGATTAAGACGCTTTTCCGAGCGTACTGTTTTAACCACTCAAATGAAACGTTCTGTAAACACTGTTACCAACTTATTAGCAAACGAACTCTGTGTAGCTGAGACTTCTTGAGAAGCTGATAGTCGTTCAGTTCGTCAAGAAATTCACTGCCTTTCATAAAACCCTGAGGTTCGTTATCGTGTTTACAGCCGGCTAGATTTATCTGAGCACAATAAAACAGGCCACATTCTCACACGTTATTTCCCTAATACCAAGCATGATATTTCCCTTCCATCTACGTCTAGGTCTTTATCGTGTTTTTTCTCGCGATTTACAGTCAGAATCTTACATGCATGTCTCTCCTGCCCCGTGCGTGCTGCATGCTCTGAGCATCCACCATCCTTGGTTTGACCATCTTAGTAATATCTGGCGAAGAGTAAATATGATTAAGTTTCTCAGTATGTGAGATTCTGGCATAGATAGTAGCACGCATTCTCAGAATTTATATGTGAAATAAATTTTTATGTGTTTATTGCATATCCCAAATATAGGGTTCGCAGTGGCCGCGCGGTCTGAGGCGTGGGCCTTGTGCCGCTTGGTCGCTGGGACCGTGGGTTCGAATCCCACTCAAGCCATGGATGTTTGTCCGCGTTTTTCTGTGTTGTGCTGTCCTGTGTACAGGTAGAGGCCTTGCGACGGGCCGATCCCTCGTCCAAGGAGTCCTACGGAATGTCTATAAATCAAAGCCAACGAAAAGTTGGGACCCCCAGTGCTCAGGCACTTGAAGAAGGAGTCGTTCCCAGTATCCCAATATCCCCAGTATACCAAATATATGAACATTGTCAAGTTTTGGAAAGTTTTATTACAAACGTTTATATATTTTGTGATTTTGTCTAGCATTTTGTCTACGAGACATGAATATAATATAGGCCATTTAATTTTTTCTAAATTAATTCGACGACCAGGTACATACAGTGTTCCTTTGTTAATAATATTGAAAATTTACATTATCGGAAAATGTATATTAAAGTTACACAGGATTTTTTAGAAGTATGTCATTGTTTATATGTGCGTAACATTAAGAAACGTCATTAATGAAACCTCACGAAGTAACACAGAACTCAAAATGAAATCGTTAAGTTCTTTATGTGTTAGGTTTCCAGATCTTTATCAACCACGCCCGTATTTACAGAATGTTACTGGGAAAATTCGTAATAAACTTCTTCTAGAAGGCAATGAACTCGAAGCAATCAATCACAATTAGACATGCAGTGTATTTCTGCTTCTGAAGAGCGCATTGCTTTCAAAACAAATCTGTTATCTCTGTCAGCGTTTAATGTGTCTGCGGTGCTGGTGGATGTAGGAATGTTTAAAATGTAAAATCTGTTTGCCGCGAATATACCATTTCTTTTACGAGCTTGAACAGTTTCATGGGTTTTACAGATGAATTCCATTCGTATTAACTATTTTCGTAATCAGCTACCCCCAGACATGATCAGGTTAATGAGCGTCTCAGCTTGCTGTCTTGTATGGCATTAAATAATTCATTTGCTCGTCTGTTTTGCGTTCATTTGACTCAGTAGGCCTACATAAAACAAATGAAAATGTTTGATTAAGCAGAACACTGAACTTATTTCAGCCACACAACATATCATTGTTAACAACAACACGTATTATAATTTTAACTATAATTCAGTTTGTGTCCATCCGTCCGTCAAATCCATTTAAGGGATTTGTTAAATGTGCTAAAAGTTGCAAGTACACGATCGCACCACGTCATAATTCAGAGGACTGAAATTGGTATCTTCGCAGCCCTCAGAATTTCAAATCGAGAGCCTTAGGTGTTACAGATTGGCAAAACGAATTGGAAACTGAGAGAAACCCATTAAGTTTTCCCAAAATTAAACTGAACGTAACAGTTGAATTTCTAACAGATTGACCAATTTTGTGTCTAGGGAGACGTAAGTTGTTTCCGAGTGCACATAAGAACCATAATGACTGCATAGACTGATTCCAAACACCTTGTTCTACCGATTCTGCGGTCGATTTAGACCTACATCGTGTGATTCTCACATGCCATATTCTTACATTACACGTCACCTCCTTTAGAAACGATTAAACTCCTCCCTTCTAACACTACACAGATTCTGTACATTCATCAACACAGTCTGCTCGTCAGAGCTGTGAATATTCTCCCATCCGACTTCTTAATTAAATCTAGCCTATATAGTTAGTACCCCGTTGATGATGGTAGTGCTGTGGATTCTTCTCTTAATGTAGAGGCGTTTGAACTTGAATTAATTACGCTGTTAATTAAATTATTCATCAGCAATTTTTTTTTATACTTGAAGGCAACGTGAATGGCTGTCGTTTGAACGACCTCTGCGCTGGGCGGCGTCCATTCCGTTCAAGTCCTGCAGAGTAACTTTGCTTTCAGTATCGAAAAAGGGGCCGTGATTCTTCTTCGCGATTACTTGTATGTTATATCAGCTTTGCCTTTCTTTGACACAGCTGTTATGGCCATCTGTCTTTGTGTACATAAATTCCTTTCCTAATGCACTTTTTTTTTTGGCTTTTGAATCTTGCATTTCTCGTCAAAGTTACCCTATTCTTCGGTCCTCTAGTGTTTCCAGTGGTCTCAGTTCCGGGCTACTTATACAAATATGTGTAGAATTCAGGCTTCTTCTTCTTCTTCTTCACGTCAAGCTAGTCTTTTTTTTGTAAGAATTCAGCTTTTTCGCTTGGGACCAACATGATGGTATAGAACTCCCAGCCCCACTGCTTCTTGGGAGTTCGCTTGTACTGGTGGAAGCTGTAGACTGTTGAAGTAATTATCGTTGAGAAAGCGGAAAGAAAGTTCTTTCATTCAACATGTTGGAGCCTCACAGCTAATGGAATGCTTACTTTCTGCTGCATCAATGTCTTAGAGCTTTTGTTTTACTACGGATTTACCATTTGAAAGAAGATAATTTGTCATTTTCGTTTTCGTAATAATTTATAGTGTGTTCCATTCGAAACGCAACACCAACTACTACATACGAACAGATTTACGCACGAAACGACGGGGCAAATGACAGTTTTGAAATCTTGCAGCTGATGCACTGCTTGAAATAGGTGAAGGCCCTTAATTTCAGCTGTTCTGTCCCTCGATGAACACTTGTCACAGAAAAACATTTCCTTGTCAGGATACGAGTCGCAAAATTCTTCACGAACAGCAGCAAACGATCTCGATGCTAAGTAATGTTCGAGACTGAACACACTTTCTGCTCTCAGTGAATGCGCCATGTTCGTACCTACACAGCTTTTACGCAACTGACGTGAGCAGCGGCCTAGCAACAAGGGTGACCTTGGAACGAGTTTTAAGGTGGAGGTTTGACGAGTCTATTGCTGAGAGGGGGTGAACTCTCTTTCGTTTTGATATCTGTAGCATAGCAAGTGTTTTTTTGGGGGGTTGTGCTTTATTTGGTACATTCTGTATGTCACTGCTGAAAAATCCTGGTTACCGATTCTGAAAGGGTTCTGCCGATGGTGTAATACAATATGTTTTGTTGGGTTTTTATACCTCGTCCACCGTCAGATGTGATTGAGATTAGCTAATTCCAAGGGACCCCACAGAGTAGGTGCTCCCTTCACTACACCCAAAGACGAGGAGAGATCCAGTCCCCGAAACTTTGTTTTGTAACACTACACGATGGACAAGGTCCAAAGAACCAACAACCCAGACTTCTAGTTTTGAACAGATAAATTGTCTTATTGTTTTGTTCTGTGTCATTGTTTTGTTGTGTCTTATTGTAGGACCACTGCCACCGGGTAAAAACCCATTTGCAGTCAAATAAATTATAAAAAGTAATAATAAAGAACCAGTAGTTTTCACGGCGGTGAGTCCGAAGATGGCAGTTTTCTAGGTTCTAACGTCATGTAGTTTGGTAGAATTCTACAAGCGTTTCAGAGGTCCTTGCTGCCTCCATAATCAGGGCGTACGGCCCAAAAGACAGTAATCTTAATACAATGTTATTTGCGGGATTAGAACACTGCATTCATTATTGTTATGATACTATCGTAGTCACTGTTACTTTTGCCAATCAGAAACGTTAATTTGAACGGTACCCTGATAATGAAACTACCCCGCCACTACCTTATAAAATTGGTAGGGTACCCACTCTTCTTCCAGAAATGTCAAGAGACAGTGATGAAGTGTGAATTGTAGATAATTTACGTTCTCTGAAAACCGCAAAGCAATATTCGGGGACAGTTTATGAAAGTCGGAGACAGAAATTAAGCCCCAGTAAATTGTAAACGATTCAAAGCAATAAATTTAATACCTCAAACTCTCATAAAATTGGTCATACCAATTACAAGGATAACAGTAGCGATAATAACACTAAAAATTGCACTAACAGTTCGTAGCAAATGAATCTGAGTTTATTACAGATTTTGGCGTGGAACTCCCCCATTGTTTTTCGTTATACAGGGTAAGTCAAAAGTAGCTGCACACCTTTGGAGAATTGTAACCGTGTTACCTGCAGCCAAAATGTGCTGATATCAGCAGATATCTGTAGAGCGTAACCTCAAGATGGTGCACCTCCTCACTTCCATACAGATGTCAGATGAATCGCTTGGCCAACTGCGGAAAACAAAATGGAGACTTACGAGTGGCGAGGAAAAAACACAATGTGTGTTCTGGTTCGAATAAACGAAGAGTGCAACTCAATTTCAGCAAGATGGTGCACCTCCTCACTTCCATACAGATGTCAGATATCCACTTCCGAGGTCGGTGGATTAGGCGAGCAGGTCCAATCGCTTGGCCAACTCGTTCACCGGATCTCACACCAGCAGATTTTTTCCTGCGGGGATATATTAAAGATCACGTTTACCACCCACCATTACCCAACGATCTTAGAGAATTACGGAAGAGCTTTCGTTTGTTCGAACCAGAACACACATTGTGCTCTTTTCTCGCCACTTTAAGTCTCCATTTTGTTTTCCACAATTCACAAGCGCTCTCAGTGGTAATGTGAAGAACTACAATAAACAAACGAAACTTGAAGTTACGTTCTACAGATGTCTGCTGATATCGGCACATTTTGGCTGCAGGTAACACGGTTACAGTTCGCCAAAGGTGTGCAGATACTTTTGACTTACTCTGTAATAAGCAGTACTGTGTGTGTGTGAAACTCTCGTTTTGTTGCTGGATCATTGTACCATTCGTGTTTAATAATCCCATTAAAACGACACGTGGAATCCTGCTTTTGCGGACGGTTAAACTGTCGTCCAATTCTAACCCCGCTTTATTTGTGTCGCGGCTGATAATGCTGATCACACTCAAACGATGTTAAACACAAATGTGACTGTATAGATCCGCCACCACACCTGTGCAAGGCGCCTTCGCTTCGAAATGCATCCTGGGTACCGCGTGCTAGTAATTACACTTTTGTAGCGTCTGCAGGTATCGGCGGTGTTGTGTCTGAAAATTGCATTAAATTAAGTTGTAGGATACTGAATTCTGTAGATCTTAGCAGAACACACAGTGGGGGAACAGTGTGCTGTGCGTGGCTAGAGCCAAGCAGTTCGTCCTTCCGTCCGAACCATTCAGCTCACTGGATTTTATCGCAACACAAAAGACAGGCTAAATAATCTTACTTTAAGTAGTGCTATTTTATTTTCTGTGGTTCGGTCGGGTCTGACCACATACGTACTTCACCTGATGGAGGGGTCGACATGTTTAAAGTACAGTCACTCTGTAGCATATGGGTGAATGCAATAACGCAGAAAATATGTACCTTGGTTAAGGTGAATGATTTTGTGTAAAATCTTACGTCTTCCCCCCCCCCACTAAATCCTTTGCCTTTTTACTACTACTGAGGACTTATTGTAATTACGTACGAGGTGAAACGCTGTAAATTATTATTAACTACAAGGAAATTAGTGATCTTATTCAAAATCCGAAGATGGCATTCTTCTGGGTCGTAGCACCGTGTAGTCTGGTGGAAATTTATTGAAGTTCCAGACGTGCTGCCTCCATCATCAGCAATACAGTAACGAATAGTCTCCAGCTCTTTGGGGTTCCCGGTCGCTTCAAGATCCAAGTATAATTTTACGAAACTCCGTGTGTTTGAGTTTATTCTGCCTAACGATTCACAGAACGTCGTTCCTTAATACCGCTTTCAACTTAATTACGTTTCGAGACTACAGAGCCTTAGCTGTGTGTCTCTCACCCCAGTTACTTCTAAGAAATGGAAAAGTAAGGAGGTAACTGTCTAATGAAGAGCTTCTTAATTTATGCTTTTTA
Source organism: Zootermopsis nevadensis (assembly GCF_000696155.1). Next base: position 208,543 of record NW_019061003.1, read on the forward strand.
CCTAATATTATGAGGGTGTTAAAATCAAGCGAAATAAGATGGGGCGGTATGCATCCCTTAATGGCGGGTTGATAAATACGTTCAAAACTGTAGTCGAAAAACCCGAGGAAGACCTCGAGGTAATGTTAGATACTCGTACTATAAAATGCATCTTAAAGAGTGCGGTGTGAGGACGTGGACTGAGTAATCTGACTTGTTGTAGGATCGGACACTAGATTGTCGTGTGTAAGACGCGGGAGTTTTGTGACTGCTTGAGGAATTATTAATTCGATTTTTATGCCTGGAGTCTGTTATTTATTGTAGACTTTGAATCTCGCTGAAAATGATAATTGTCTCATTTGTGGTCTCTCCTTTAAAAACTAAATACAGGGTGAAGAGAAAGCCATCATACAAGAACTGAGACGTTCTCAGACCTAGTTAATGTTCTTCGTACTTTATACCGTGCTTAAACGATCTACTCAGTGAGAGTCTTCAAATTAACACTCAGTAACTGCCACAATCCCGAATCAACAATGAACTGTTTCCAAGTAAATGTTGAAATGATCAGTTAGCCATTTGTTTGTTTAAATGTTCGGACAGTTAGTACAGTAAAACCTCTCTAAGTTGGACACTTGTGGTTCCACGGAAATGTGTCCAACTTACAGAGGTGTCCAAGATAGAGGGAAATATTTGGTACATTCTGTATGTCACTGCTGAAAAATCCTGGTTACCGATTCTGAAAGGGTTCTGCCGATGGTGTAATACAATATGTTTTGTTGGGTTTTTATACCTCGTCCACCGTCAGATGTGATTGAGATTAGCTAATTCCAAGGGACCCCACAGAGTAGGTGCTCCCTTCACTACACCCAAAGACGAGGAGAGATCCAGTCCCCGAAACTTTGTTTTGTAACACTACACGATGGACAAGGTCCAAAGAACCAACAACCCAGACTTCTAGTTTTGAACAGATAAATTGTCTTATTGTTTTGTTCTGTGTCATTGTTTTGTTGTGTCTTATTGTAGGACCACTGCCACCGGGTAAAAACCCATTTGCAGTCAAATAAATTATAAAAAGTAATAATAAAGAACCAGTAGTTTTCACGGCGGTGAGTCCGAAGATGGCAGTTTTCTAGGTTCTAACGTCATGTAGTTTGGTAGAATTCTACAAGCGTTTCAGAGGTCCTTGCTGCCTCCATAATCAGGGCGTACGGCCCAAAAGACAGTAATCTTAATACAATGTTATTTGCGGGATTAGAACACTGCATTCATTATTGTTATGATACTATCGTAGTCACTGTTACTTTTGCCAATCAGAAACGTTAATTTGAACGGTACCCTGATAATGAAACTACCCCGCCACTACCTTATAAAATTGGTAGGGTACCCACTCTTCTTCCAGAAATGTCAAGAGACAGTGATGAAGTGTGAATTGTAGATAATTTACGTTCTCTGAAAACCGCAAAGCAATATTCGGGGACAGTTTATGAAAGTCGGAGACAGAAATTAAGCCCCAGTAAATTGTAAACGATTCAAAGCAATAAATTTAATACCTCAAACTCTCATAAAATTGGTCATACCAATTACAAGGATAACAGTAGCGATAATAACACTAAAAATTGCACTAACAGTTCGTAGCAAATGAATCTGAGTTTATTACAGATTTTGGCGTGGAACTCCCCCATTGTTTTTCGTTATACAGGGTAAGTCAAAAGTAGCTGCACACCTTTGGAGAATTGTAACCGTGTTACCTGCAGCCAAAATGTGCTGATATCAGCAGATATCTGTAGAGCGTAACCTCAAGTTTCGTTTGTTTGTTGTAGTTCTTCACATTGCCGCTGAGAGCGCTTGTGAACTGCGGAAAACAAAATGGAGACTTACGAGTGGCGAGGAAAAAACACAATGTGTGTTCTGGTTCGAATAAACGAAGAGTGCAACTCAATTTCAGCAAGATGGTGCACCTCCTCACTTCCATACAGATGTCAGATATCCACTTCCGAGGTCGGTGGATTAGGCGAGCAGGTCCAATCGCTTGGCCAACTCGTTCACCGGATCTCACACCAGCAGATTTTTTCCTGCGGGGATATATTAAAGATCACGTTTACCACCCACCATTACCCAACGATCTTAGAGAATTACGGAAGAGCTTTCGTTTGTTCGAACCAGAACACACATTGTGCTCTTTTCTCGCCACTTTAAGTCTCCATTTTGTTTTCCACAATTCACAAGCGCTCTCAGTGGTAATGTGAAGAACTACAATAAACAAACGAAACTTGAAGTTACGTTCTACAGATGTCTGCTGATATCGGCACATTTTGGCTGCAGGTAACACGGTTACAGTTCGCCAAAGGTGTGCAGATACTTTTGACTTACTCTGTAATAAGCAGTACTGTGTGTGTGTGAAACTCTCGTTTTGTTGCTGGATCATTGTACCATTCGTGTTTAATAATCCCATTAAAACGACACGTGGAATCCTGCTTTTGCGGACGGTTAAACTGTCGTCCAATTCTAACCCCGCTTTATTTGTGTCGCGGCTGATAATGCTGATCACACTCAAACGATGTTAAACACAAATGTGACTGTATAGATCCGCCACCACACCTGTGCAAGGCGCCTTCGCTTCGAAATGCATCCTGGGTACCGCGTGCTAGTAATTACACTTTTGTAGCGTCTGCAGGTATCGGCGGTGTTGTGTCTGAAAATTGCATTAAATTAAGTTGTAGGATACTGAATTCTGTAGATCTTAGCAGAACACACAGTGGGGGAACAGTGTGCTGTGCGTGGCTAGAGCCAAGCAGTTCGTCCTTCCGTCCGAACCATTCAGCTCACTGGATTTTATCGCAACACAAAAGACAGGCTAAATAATCTTACTTTAAGTAGTGCTATTTTATTTTCTGTGGTTCGGTCGGGTCTGACCACATACGTACTTCACCTGATGGAGGGGTCGACATGTTTAAAGTACAGTCACTCTGTAGCATATGGGTGAATGCAATAACGCAGAAAATATGTACCTTGGTTAAGGTGAATGATTTTGTGTAAAATCTTACGTCTTCCCCCCCCCCACTAAATCCTTTGCCTTTTTACTACTACTGAGGACTTATTGTAATTACGTACGAGGTGAAACGCTGTAAATTATTATTAACTACAAGGAAATTAGTGATCTTATTCAAAATCCGAAGATGGCATTCTTCTGGGTCGTAGCACCGTGTAGTCTGGTGGAAATTTATTGAAGTTCCAGACGTGCTGCCTCCATCATCAGCAATACAGTAACGAATAGTCTCCAGCTCTTTGGGGTTCCCGGTCGCTTCAAGATCCAAGTATAATTTTACGAAACTCCGTGTGTTTGAGTTTATTCTGCCTAACGATTCACAGAACGTCGTTCCTTAATACCGCTTTCAACTTAATTACGTTCCGAGACTACAGAGCCTTAGCTGTGTGTCTCTCACCCCAGTTACTTCTAAGAAATGGAAAAGTAAGGAGGTAACTGTCTAATGAAGAGCTTCTTAATTTATGCTTTTTACCTAATATTATGAGGGTGTTAAAATCAAGCGAAATAAGATGGGGCGGTATGCATCCCTTAATGGCGGGTTGATAAATACGTTCAAAACTGTAGTCGAAAAACCCGAGGAAGACCTCGAGGTAATGTTAGATACTCGTACTATAAAATGCATCTTAAAGGAAGGTACTCGTACTATAAAATGCATCTTAAAGAGTGCGGTGTAAGGACGTGGACTGAGTAATCTGCTTGTTGTAGGATCGGACACTAGATTGTCGTGTGTAAGACGCGGGAGTTTTGTGACTGCTTGAGGAATTATTAATTCGATTTTTATGCCTGGAGTCTGTTATTTATTGTAGACTTTGAATCTCGCTGAAAATGATAATTGTCTCATTTGTGGTCTCTCCTTTAAAAACTAAATACAGAGTGAAGAGAAAGCCATCATACAAGAACTGAGACGTTCTCAGACCTAGTTAATGTTCTTCGTACTTTATACCGTGCTTAAACGATCTACTCAGTGAGAGTCTTCAAATTAACACTCAGTAACTGCCACAATCCCGAATCAACAATGAACTGTTTCCAAGTAAATGTTGAAATGATCAGTTAGCCATTTGTTTGTTTAAATGTTCGGACAGTTAGTACCATCTCTGGGTACACACCAACCCGCGGCACTTTGTCTGTGTTCGATCGTTGCAGAAAGAAGGTTGTTTGTGTCCAACGCGCTTCGAAGGCGAGTGTTCGCCGAATTTCCCCGTCAGATGCTCATGTCTCCAATGCGGTTAGTGCGGTTGTCTCGTCAGGAAGGTCTGTACCCATACCGCGGCGGACTGTGCAAGCTGTCGATCGCGAGATTTACGCAGATCGATTAGATTTCTGTCCTTGGATTTCTGTAGAGCGTCGGCTTGTGAGACACACTTCGTAATTTTTTTTTCGTTTTAACAGTCTGCCACAACATCTGTTGATGGTCTCCCAACGATCCTCATTGTTCCAGGTGGAAGCAACTTTCAATTTCGGATTTCGGTGAACACGTCTCGGCCCTGTCGGCAACGAAATGCTTAGTTAGGTCAATCGTTCTTGAGGGACGTTTAACAGCGGTCGACTGCCTGCAATTCCTACAGGACGCCCAAAGTCCCTTTAGGAAGACGTCCCTCCTCTCCTGACAGGATTAAACACGTCGCCATAAGACAGCAGTGCTCGCCTCTTTTCGGCGTACAGGTCACACATTACTTCAGTCGGTGCTGCGGAAATCGTTGGATTGGTCGTGGTGGTTCGCGTGTCTGTCCACATCGTTATTCGGGTTTGACACTTCTCGATTTCTGCTTGTGGGAATACATGGAGGAGTTGGTGCATCACGAGAAATCTCAAACATGATATTAAACAGCATGAAGCAATTTATCTTTGTAATGGTAAAGTGTTTTCTTTGACGTGCGGACTGAATATTAAAATAATATTTACATGACCTTATGTTTCAAAGGGTAATATTTAATGGCGCAGGCGAATTTAACTTTCAATTTACTGCGTACTTCATATCGCCTAAAGCTTTAATGTTTACATTCAGAATCTCAATTTATTTCTGATCTAGTGCAAGAAGGATCCTCAAAGGATAACTACAAATGATAGTAGATTGTGTGCCCAGTCGGCCGGAAATTGCGTGTAGCCAATTCTTGTGCCGCACCGGGAAAACGATGTTCGCGTGATATGTTATATAAAATGTTCATCTGTTAGGTAGAAACAAGTTATGAAGGTGATAGGTACCTTTCAGTTGTACAAATTCATGTTCTTTGCTTGACGTCAATTATTCTTCCGAAGATATTTTTTGTCTCTGTAGCTCGAAGCTTACGAATGACGTAAGGGTGATTACACGGCATAAAAGGGACCATAGTGGCACTCTTTTGATACGATTCAAACTGACTCTAAATATACTCCGTAGTTTCCACCATCGAGTGAAGAGAAAGGTATATGCATAGAAGGCCAGTAGAAACGTCTGAAATTCGACCGCGTAACCGTAAGGCAGCATGAATGTTCGGTGCCATGCAGAAGAAAACAAGATTGTTCATTCTCAAATTTTGTTGCGGCAACAAAAATTTTCAATGGTTCTACGAAAGAATAATGGAAATACTTACTCTCATTTGGCATGACTTTCAAAGAGCGTTATTAGCTATTTCGCTTCTTTCTTCGCTCCCCATTGGACTGGCACTGTGCACTCCAAATTCTGCGTCATAGGGTGTTTACTGAATCACTCAATTGACTGTAAATAATGCGACAGCGGCTTAATTTAAGGAACTATCCCGTCGTTTGCCAAGATATGCTGACAGGAAGCATAAAAAATCTCAGGTAGTAAAGCCTATCTCCGGGCTGATATTTAAACCTCGGACCTCCCTAACACGAATCTAGAGTTCTAACCACTCGATCGCAACTGTGAGTGGTGTTACGTATTACACTGCATGGAATCATCTCAAGTTCCCCATTTTTCGTTACTCAGAAAGCACATTGAAAGTTCTGTACGACGAGGTGGTTTGAGAAACGTAATGATTTTAAGTGTTCGCTCTACACAAAGTGAGATTTATGGTAGACTAGGGCGAGCTAAAAGAAAATCCTCCAAAATGTCTTTGTGACCTCTCGCACAAAATCTCAGCCAAGTCTGATGAGTGTTGGGAGATGAAACATTTACTTGAAGAACCTGCTTATCGGCGCCACGTGTTCACTGCTGGGATCGAGTTAGAAAACCTTGTTATGGCGGAGACTCGAAGACGGAATTACTTCTAAAATGTTATTTTCATTCTGTAATCGATACGACAAGTGTTCTTTCTTGTTGTGATAGTTATCACTAATAACATGAACACGAGAGGAAAAGATTTTCCGACTGACACTGAAAACTGTGGAGAGAGTCCAACTTCTTTGTTTGACGTCCGCGTTGAGATTTGTGGAAAGGAATTTCTTGTATTTCCTACAAATGCGTGAGTTTAATTTTCGGGACAGGATCAATAAGACGGATGAAAGGAACTACAAGACAATGAATTCTAAGCTGTGCAACGCGGCGGGTACAGAAAAGTTGTCATGGAGACCGCTACGTAATAATTCAAACGTTTTGGTGGAAAGAAAGATAAATTTTAGTGAGATAAATGACAGTTGTAATGAAGAAAAGCAGAGAAAATATTTATAGTTAGTTACGTTTGAATCTTTAAGGTGAGTTCGCTGGTGATTCAGCTGTAGAAATGACTAGAGTAATTATATGAAACGTGACCCAAAATATGTTTTGCAAAACACGGGGGAAATCCAAAGGGACCCTTCTTCATTTACCCAAAATATGTCTTGCAAAACACGAGGGAAATCCAAAGGGACCCTTCTTCATTTCACGCAGAATCTTTGAAGCACAAAATTAACGCACTATTTCTTTCTGCGAACACAGGGACTGTGTAATGCGGCGACGTGCCAAGAAGCTTGCATTGGTAACCCCAAGTACTAATTAAATTATCGGTCTTCACTTCAATCGCAACATAAAATTCAAATGCAAGACCTTTGCTAACCGTACAGAATATGGAATGAAATGTACCTATGAGTTCTTTGATAAATTCCTATAGCGCTAATTCGTACTTCATCGAGTCTTACCTCATAATACGAGCATTAAATATCCCACGATTTTGAAACTACTGCTTTTAAGGCCCTGCTCTCACCCTATTAACTTGTCGGAATCACTGTACAACGGAACGAAGGCTCTTGGGTTCTGGTGCCGTCGGACAAATTAATTACATCACCTGTTGGACGCCGTGCACGAACTGAAACAAATGAAGCAGGTTACCCTCCGGTTTTATGAAATTCAGGAAATAATTCCGCCGCCCGAAGCAAATTGGTTCAGGACGGCGTCCAGAAATAAAATGAGAACATTCACAAATCTCGACAAATATAAAAGCATTTCAATTGATTCTCGTTTCAAACGTCCGTAATTTTTTACTCTAACATCTGTTCCTCGTTTTTTAAAACGAAGAGGTGTTAATTATTTCAAACCTGAAGTCTCTTCTTCTGCATGAGTCGATACTTTGTCAAGGTTGAGAGTAATGTATCGTAACTTCAAGAGAAAAAATAAATATCTTATTGGACCGTCACCTGGCAATGATATATTTTTTGACAGTTATGCTACTTATTTTTGTTTGAATGTGTTTAGAAAATTTCTGTCTTCTGGGTTGTTGCGCTGTGTAGTCTGGTCGATGTT
>NW_019061003.1:216375-245929 GCF_000696155.1 Zootermopsis nevadensis
GAAGACAGAAATCTTCATACTCATCGCCCTGATGATGGAGGCAGTATGACCTCTGAAACGTTGGTAAACATCGACCAGACTACACAGCGCAACAACCCAGAAGACAGAAATCTTCATACTCACCGCTGTGATAACCTCAAATCTTACATGAATGTGTTTAGTTTTTAATACCGATAATTAAACTAACAGTTTCACTTTATTTTAAATTTCACATGCCACATAAACTGATCCATTGGTAGAATTTTAAACGAAGTTAATTTATACAGTTTTTTGTGTAAGTACGTATATAGGCATACATTTGATCGTTATGGGAGTTGAATAATATTCTCTGTCTTCAGCCTAACGACGCATTGAGACACGTAGTTGCTTAGTACAGTTTGTGTTCAATCAGCAAACAAGTTCTGCTGTCGGGCATTACCATATACGATGAAGGACTTTTGAAATTTATCATGTACAAGCCGTACACATAGAAATCCATCAAAGCAGTACCACGCAGCCATTCTTAAACACTTTCCTGCGCATCAGTAAACAGGGTCCTCGGGACCTGGTGGCTTCACCTTCAGTCCCTTTACGTTGCTTAAAGCTGATTATGTTTGAAAAAATACAAATTTACCATTGCAACGTTAATATTACCAATACGGTGGCGAAGTGAACGCCTGAGGTGGGGGTGAAACTATTCAACTGCGCGGTAGCTCCATCTTAATCATTCCAGGGCTTGTTAAACTGTAGTCCGTATTAAACTGGTATTCTGTCTGATTAAGATTTCAGTTTTCAAAACGAGTAATGTAATGAAGTAGAGCAATGCACCCGCCTACAACCTAAAATCTGTCCGCTGAATATTAGTTTGTAGTTCGTGTTTATTTTAAAAGAGCCCCTGTGCTAGGACGTACGGAATTCCACACTGTTCGGCTTATAATATCCATATAGGATTTGAGACTTTCGCGGCGAGTACAATCAATAAAATCTTCTCGGGCCTGACACAGGCGACTTCCGAGGTATCCAGTTTCATCAGAACCCTGATGATGGGGACAAAGTTGGTTCCCGAAACGTCGGTTTACTACGGTAACCAGTTAATGCGGCTGATTGCCCGAGATTTTATTGATTATAATATCCAGTCGGACACACAGTGGACCACGGGAGTCAAATAATAAACGAGGTTGCGAGGCTTTGTTGCTCTATGGCTGGGTCATGTGGTTCTTTTCTTTACCTCAGCATTTCTGCCCGAACTAGTTTCCATTTTAAAAACGCCACGTTCCGCGCTTCACAAGCTGACTGACTATTGAGAGGATACAGAAGCTGATTTAGTTTAACCAAATTCACACGGAGGAAAATTTACTGTTGGCATTTCCCTATGCTTCTTGCACAAAGGCTGACACACGTCATCGTCTTCACAATAATCCACCACTCGACATCATCACTCTGATGCAGATAAATCGACACGGTTGCTTCAACCTCTTTGATAATGTTATCCTCACATTTACGCCAAAGCCTCCAAAGTGGTATTGTACCTTTCGTTATGCCTTCCAACTGAGATTTGGAACGTATTTGTGGAAGTAAACTGTTTTATGGATATTATCTATCGTCAAAGACTAAATAAAATCTATAAAAACCACGACGTTTTGGAGATGGGTGTCTGTATCCGTATTCAGGTAAAACCTACTCTGTTGAGACCAATCGATAGAGTTAATTTCTATCTCAAAAACGTCGTGATTTTCATTGATTTTATTTAGTCTTGGACGATGGATAATATTCAGAAAACAGTTCACTTCGACAACGCATCATCGTTACAAACTTTAAGAATATTTATCGAAACTTCCATTTGTGCTACATGCCTTGCTCACTTGATTCTTGATTTCAGCGTACATACTAGAAAGGTCTTCCTCCTACCATGTTCTTCATCGTCATGTCACTTGCACCCTGTTTTCTTCAAACTCCTTCGTTATGTCTTCATCTCTTCTTGAGAGACCAAGATTCACATCCAAACAGCTGATGAAGGGGCAATGTTTATGATGAAAGCAGCAAACATCTCTGAAACGTCGGTAAACTTCTACCAGGCTACACGGCGCTGCAACCCACAAGACAATCACCAACATATTTGCCGACACGAGAACCCGAAGTCTCACACGTGATTCTGTACGCTGTGCTCTACTCAGGCAAATATGCGCTCTGTACAACAATTTATAAAGAAAACCTAAACAGAATAAATTACTACCATTTCGTGCCTTCTTTCGAAAGTTCCAGTTTCCAATTACAGATTTCGTCTAAATTTCGTGTGCAAGAATACGCATTCTAGCGAACAGATGACGTCTCAGCTCTCTTAATTACGTGTTAAACATTTTAATATTTATCTGGTATTTCTCGGGCAAAGTCTTCTTAAATAGGCGATTATTCAACGATAAGACTGAACCAACTGAGTTTTTGCAAGTTCTTTCATTTGTTTCGTTGCTAAAAAAAATTTAGGGAACATCCCAAGGAGAGAGACCACAAGTCGTACTTAGTCATAGAGAAAACAATAGTATTTAGACCTATTTACTCATGGCTTATTTGGCGACACTGTTCAGAGTATAAGATGTCGAATGATAGAATTATTAATGAATAATGAATTGGTAAAGGTGTGGAAGGATGTAAAGTACTACCCGGCATTTGCATTGTGGTACTGACGAAAAATACGAAGAATTTCACATACAATATCTGATATCTGGATCCATGTTTGAACCCGGGACCTCTCGAGTACTTGCTGCCTCCATCATCAGGTCGATCGTCCAGAATATAGCCATCTTCGGACTCACCGCGTGAAAATCTCAAATCCTGAAAAAGTTGTAATGATTTTCAGCCGAAACAGTCAGTTATTATGTGTTTATAAAAACCACAGAAGTTTGTTATTCGTGAAAAGCAAGGCAATTAATAAAGTCCTTACCGCAGAGTTGTTAAAAGGAAGCAAACAATCTGAAAAATTGTATAAATTATCTGTCACGCCATCTGAAGACGAGTGATGAGTTCTAAGAGGTTAGAAGACTAGTATGCGAAATAAAGCTCGTGCTGTAAGTGGTTAATTTGCTAGATTTAAATATTCACTGGGAAAGATGCAGAAAGGGAAAGGACAGAAGAGAATGTTTTGGTGCGTGCCCGTTTGCCTTCTGCTCAGTTTTCTGTTCCTTCCAAAAATTGCGTTAAATTAACGGTAAGTGGACAGTTCGTGTGTTCCAGACTAAACATTTGCGGGCAAGTTTACTTTTGGTTCGTTTTTGTAAAATGTAGATTTTGCTTTATGTAAGACTCAAGTCGGACTGTGTCATTTTCTGGACGGCTTGACTTATTGAACATTCGCACGTGATAAAATTCAGAGCTCACTAAGAGACGAAATTTTTCTGTGGATCATAAACCTATTTGGAAATGGTTCATAGACTGTGTAACAAAATTAAATTAGTTCCAAACACGTTTAAATTGACGGAGTGTGTTCTATGTAGAACTGTCTAGCCCTTGTCTGTTGTAACAGTTTTTTCATACATCAGATTCCTCAGATTTGCTGCGACCATTCAGACCTTCAACATACATACACACACACACACACACACACACACACATATATATATATATATATATCGGGTTCGATTCCCGGCGGTGCCCGAATTTATAACTTGTGTTGGGCAAGGCCGTGGTCTAGGCAACACGGAGTTTTCCTCCGGGGGCTTCCCCGATTTCTCCGTGGCATCCCAACAATTACTCCATTCACACACAGAAGAAGGCAATGGCAAACCACGTCTGGATCATCTGCCAAGAACGTATATGAACAGGTCCCAGTCCGAGAAAAGGATGGAAGGATCCTGTTCATATGGACCTGTCGTCAGACAGAACACTAAATAAAATAAAATATAAAAAAATATATGACTCCTACAGTCACGACGTTTCGGCAGATAGACATATTACCTTATTCAAACGCTGACAGCTATATTAGATTGTTTTAAGATTATTGACAATGGTTTGGGACTGAACGCAGGACTTTCTAAATTCTGGGCTTGTAGGCACATAATTCTACAGCGATATTCTGTAGACTCAGCTAGTTAAGTTACCATTTACAATTGCATTAACTTTTCGCGGTAGTAAGTGACCGACAGGTCACAATTAGAGAACTCAGCAAGACGAGAGATGGTGACGTGAGATTCTGTGAGGTGTCCTGAGGAAGAAAATATTTTAGTAGAAAAAGAAAGGAACTGTGTTATTCTACCTTGGGACTTCGGTGTCAAACATTGCTTGCACAACGACGTAAACATCATTCCATCTTATTTATAATAGAGAAGAGTATATCGACAGCTGACACGTTTCAGGAAGTGTCACTACACCTTTTCCTGTGTACATGCGCTTGACACATCCACCCAACAAACACACAAAAAGATATTGAAAATGGGAAATAAATCTGTTTAATTTTGCGCTTCTTATTAAGTTGTAAAGTTATGCTTAGGCTTGTTAAATATTGACATTACGTGGATAGGCGAACACCGCGCCATGGGCCTTCGGGTTTTAAGACAAACAAGACTGTCAGAATCATTACTGGATTCTTGAAACTAGTGTCTGGTCCGTGGACTTATTTATTGAGAAAGTTTATGTAATTTTGCTGCAGACACTTAAAACACCCTTCAGGTATAAAGGCATAATTATGTCGTCAGATGTCTTATAATTCTATATAGCGGACAGTTAATTTTACTTTCAATTAATATAATTTAATCAACGACGTCTACTAAATCCTTTTGTTTAAATTGACATTTAATTACACAACTGAAACTTTTTGTATGTTTTGCATTGCATTTATAAGCAAGCCTATTGAAATAGAACTAATGATTATGTCCGGGCCTATCAGACATTACATTTATAAGCAAGCCTATTGAAGTATAACTAATGATTATGTCCGGGCCTATCAGCTGGAAGTAATACATTTAAAAATGGCGTCACAGGACAATCATAATGCCGTTTTGTTCTCGGTGTAGTTATCATTGTACTTATTTGCCAAGATCTCACATGGTCATAAAACACTGAACTATTTGAGATTTTTTGTACTGATAAAATATTAATATGATCTAATATTTATTCTAAGATTTTATTTCTTATAGCTCTTGCATGAGAACTTTCATCCTTAGCTTAAGTTATGCCTTTGCGGATCAATTGGCTGGGAGTTGTTAATTTATTTATCTTTTCCTCTGTAGTATAAAAATTCAGCTAATTTTAATGCCCCGAGTTCTCAGGAACTACAGATCTCACATGTACTTTGAAAATTAAACGGGTAAGAAAAGTGAAGAATATTGTATGTTAGGCTGTCGTGTCTTTAAGTGATGTAGCTAACGTATAATGCGCTGTTAAATGTATTTAAGGAAGAAAATGCCACGTCAGACATAGTAGTGATACTGTTGCACTGGTAGAGAGAATCTCCTAATGTTAGACTAGATGCTAGTGATTTTGACTTTATTTTCTAACAGAATTAAATCGCGGAATTTTGGCTCCTTCCGCAGTGAAACCAAATTTTGTCATAATTTTCATCTGTATCGCTCTTACATTAACCGCTTAAGAACGTCTGTGGAAACAATAAAACTCTAGTTCCTGAGAACTTCATACGCACCCTTGCGGGAGGAGCCGCCATTACGAACTTTACATAGAAGTTAATTTAGTTCTGTCTCAGCCACTGACTTTGTTGTTGGGGAGTTGATTAATGATCCTGAAGTTAACTAAATTTCAAACTTCATAGTGTGGATAGTTTCTATGAAGATGTGATTACTGCTTAAACGCTTAATTCGCAGTGAGTTCTGTAAACTCCAAGATTTTGTTCCGAGAGAGCATTATCGTGTTTCAATTCAACGTTACTGTATATTTCTCAAGTATTCTTCTCCAAAAATCACTAGATCGAATGATGATTTAGATAACAGAACAAAAACTTTTGTTTAATGACTAATTTCTCCAGTACAGCGCAAGATATTATGCAACAATTAATAAGGCTTTAAGTCGTATCCACTTTTCTTCATTCTTAACTGAAATATTAACTAACTAACTAGATGGGTTACCGAACTCGAAGGTTCATCACCGAATTAACCAAAGCCCTCCACCGGACCCTGTCAAGCCCATCTCATTCTTCTCGACTTAATCACCCTTAACTGAAATATTAAATTACTGAATTTGAAATCAAGTGTATGACCGCGTTGCAATGGTCGTAATTCTCTTCGTAAAATAAAAATAAAAAATAAAAAAAAATAACGAGGTGTGAAGTTTTGACAGCTGTGAGGATATTGTTAATATTGTTCTTGTTCTTGTTCTACTGGAGCTTTGCGCCTTATCAAGCGTCTCATCCACGTTGTACCTCACACCACACGCAGAGACTCAGCGTGTCTGTTCAGATTTAAGGGATCTTCTCACACAGTTCACGTTTTTTGGTAAGGATGGCCAAATAATTTCCATATCAAAAACCCGTTCAAAAAGAATTACTTATGTCAATTCCGGAAAAGGCGAGTTCCAGACCGTCCGTCCACCTTAAACTATTAGGAACTGTTGTTATCATTTTTTCAGGAACAGTGTTTTTATGTCATTCATAAAAGATGTTAAATTCCGTAGTAAGACGATTGGCGTGCATCTGTACAGCTCTGGGCACCGAGCGAGTGATTCTGGGATTTTTCGACGACATCTTTCAACTGACTGGGTTACATGTCGTGTAGACAGGGGATTGTAGTGAATTGTTTGTTTGAAAACAAATGAAAGAAGGTTTCCCTGCCTAATTGATGGTATTACTTGCCTGGAAAGACTGAGGAAAACCACAAGCAGCTCTGAATCCGAAAAGCTGGTTTGTGGGCCGAGGTTTTAAAATTGGAATACCGAATATCGAAGGAATAACGAACAAACAAACAAACAATTAAACACACAAAGCAGTACGTTCGGCGTGTGTCCATATAACATTGTTTAATATCATTACCACATTCTTACATATCTTAAAATTATAAACATAATTAGTATTCGCCCTGTAGGTTCTTGATTATTGTACTAAGAATGTGAAGTTGTCAATAAAAATTCCTCTTTTTGTGTGATTTGATATTAATTTCGTCCTGTAAGTTCTTCTGAAACGTGTGCCCCGCGTCAATTTCCGAAAGACCATTCTTCGTTGCTTCGAGAACTTCAGATTTATTTATTTACTTGTCTCCAACAGAGGGAAGCTTTCAATTTGTAGGAGACTCACGCAGTGTATGCTGTACGAATATATATAAAAAATGAAAAAACAAACAAAAGATTTACATACTTAATACGATACATATAAATAAAATAATGTGAAAATAAAAAAAAATAAAAAAATAATTGCCTTCAATATCAGTTATTCAAAACTTACATCAGTTTTAAGTCATAACAATAATAACCATAATATTTTAAATTTTGAACAAATGGCTGAAATCAATTTCTGGATTTTTCGCTACAACGCTGTTATATACATAACACATTGTAAATGATGATAATTTCTTGAACGTTAATGCTTTTGGGATGTTATAAGAGAAGTATTGCTTCGTGTGTAAATTACTTCCCTGATATTAAAATTAATTGTTACACAATTAAAAATTTTCAATAGTTGTATATATACTTCCTGTAATATAGATATCTCTTCTGTGTTTTGCTGTTTCACTCTGATAAGATTTATGCAGACCAGATGATGAAAGTATGATGCAGTTTCTAAATTTCACAGTCTTGACGTTTCTTTATAAAATATTAGTGAGGCTAGAAATGTAAAGTATTTTTGAATAAGCAATAGGCACACATTTAAGAATAACTATTTTTTAAAGTGAAGGTGTCGAAACTGATGTGTTCTGTTATTACCAATGTGCAGTCAGAAATAATTCAGAAACATTTGACATCCGCGAACCCAATTCCTTGTCTTAAAGTGCATATGCGTCAGTCGCATTGCTACGGAGCGCAACTGCAAGCGAGCACTTGAAGAAACCCAAAGAAAATACAAGGGGGGAAAAGCGAGAGAGAGTCTCATTTAACAGAATCATTGAAGGAGGACAAGACAGTAAAATTATAGTCAGACGACTTCAACCAACTGGAGCTGTTTTTGTTTCTCTGGCAGATCGAAGTCCGGCCTGTAGCTTTCTATTATGACTGTAACATTTCTCGAAAAGCTTACCGTATATTTTGGGATAAAATTAAGATAAATTTAACTTAATGAGGGAAGAAATTACAATTTAAGTTGACTGTCCTGTAGGTTTTTGCACCGTGAAGCATGATAGAAGTTTACCGACGTTTCAGAGGTGCTTGCTGCCTCCGTCACCAGGGCGATGATTAAGCCGCTAGAGGCTTAATCATCTCTGCTGCGAGAAACTAAAATCTCAAATGGTAATTTATTTCGAGTAAGAAGCCTCAGATGGCGCTCAAGTTTCTTAGCCTTTGAATCTGGCCTGCAAGCAGCTAATATCCGTATTTATGCAATAATTTAACATTGAGATTTAATTTAAACAAAGTGATTAGGGTATTAATTAATTCAGGCGCTTCTGGCCGACGGATGGATGAATTTATAACTCGATGGACGGGAAAATGAAAAAACGGAAGAACCAAGAGATAGATGGACAAAGGTATGGAGAGTGTGGAAGGACAGGTGGCTGTGTTGAGTAATGAATAGACAGCTAGGATCTGAGTTACACGTGCGTTGAAATGTTGTAAACAGATTATTTTATGAAAATTATAGTTTTCTCCACACACTGAACGTCCTACAAACTCTACCTTGCTTTGGACGTTTAATCTGATGACATTTTCTTATTTAGCAACTCATTTATAGAATTTGTCGTGATTCTGTTGAACACTTCTGTATTAATCGAAGAGGAACTGGGCATGCCTGAGTCTTCAGTGACTCCATAAAAACGCGGAAGCAGCCACACTTACTCATATAAGGTAGTGCTAATGGTAGTGTCCCGATGGAATTCTTGGCTTCAGCTACGTCGGAAGAAGGTTAATGGTAGTGTCCCGATTGAAATCTTGGCTTCAGCTACGTCGGAAGAAGGCCGGCATTTGGACTCCTACCTGATCCAATACAAAATATTCTCTGTGGTCAGTTTATGGCCTTTCCTTCCATGTAGGCTCCGGTCCCAGAGTAATTTATATTCAGAATGGAATTTACAATCGAAATCAAATTCTAAGATGGCTCTCTTCTGGGGTTTTGCGCCTTGTAGTCTGGTAGAATTTTACCGATGTTTCAGAGGCACTGTCCGCCACGAGAACTTGAAAAGTATGAAAACTGTTCGACGTTCCTCATAACACAACACGTAAAGTTACAGCTCTACAGTTGCAATTTGAACGCCTTCTCCTTGAGTAAATTCTCCATAAACCCGCGTCAGGTCATGTGTGAAGTATCGTTAAATAAACAATCGCCCAAGTGTGAAGAGAAAAGACGTTAAATAACTCCAATTTTAAAACTACACATTTCGAATTTCTTGCAAGACACGTGTAACTATATACCTACTTTTATATTTTAATCTCTCTGTTTTTTTTAAATAAGCTGATATGAAATGTTACTTGCGAAGATGTGAAAAGCTGTGGATGTACAGGACTGAGTTACGTGTCCGGATGTTTCTTCAGGGTTGAAACAATGAGAAGCATAAATTTAAGTGAGACTCGAGCGAGTATCTTCTGAGTAACAAACCACGAGAACTAATTGTTGTTATTATAAAATTAATTTATATTCCAAATATTATGCCTTCTTAATGCCGTTGTATGAAGATAAGCTTACAGATGAGTTTGTAACAGACTGTCTGTCCGTCCGCATGTTTGTCGTCCTAAACCGCTGGGTACCGGTAAAGTCTCGTACGAAAGGCCTTAATTTAAGTTGTGAGTGATTTTTTTTATCTTGGCCTGTACCATTATATTTGTACCCCTGTTTTCACGAAACCCAAATGGACGTATTAATATTGCAGAAAATGACTCGTCTTACAAAAATTATAGACATGTTATATTATGTAGGATATAGGCCATAGAATGACTTAATGTTCCTACTTTGAATTTGAAACATTTTTTTGGAAAAAATGTATTTTTGAGGAAAGGCAAAGACATTTATATGATTTTGTTGAATAACTTTATACATGCAATAAACAAATCTAAGAAACTACAAAATAGAAGTAAGACTGCAAGGAAGTCACTTTGCAGATCACCATACTCTGACATCTTTGTCACTTGTTTAACGTCGACTGTAGTGTGGAAGAGCCAGCAGTGGTTCTTGACAAAACGGGCAACTATTCGAACACGAATAGAGGTATAACACTGAATCAGTTCTGTGCATGCAACAACGAAATTTGTGACTTTTACACATCGTCACATATTAGGATGGATAAATCGTGGGGGATATTTTTCGGGAGTCTTAATAAACGCAGATATGATTAAAATTAGAAAATCTAAAAGAAGAAAACTACTTTTGAGACCTAGACGTAAATGGAATTAATTATTAAAGTTGATCTGAAAGCTGTATGGTTTGAGTGTGTGGACTCAGTAGAGCCGGATCAGGAAGGAGCTGTTCTTAGCACGGCCAGTGAACCTGCGGATCCAATAGAAGATACGGAATTACCTTGCCGGCTTTGCGACTACAAGTTTCCTGTAATAACTCTGCCGCAGTATTCCTTACGTCACGAGCAACGGGACGTGTACAGCGTGTAGCTGTCCGCCCCTGAATTAAGATCTAAACGGCACGTAAGATTCGTTGACTGGGGCTCGGGTACATACTTCTCATTCCTAGAGACAGGTGGGTTAATTGGTCTGTCCCGCCCCCGCCCTTACTGTGAGAATAGCCTGTTCTAAGCCTCCCGCATTGATTTTACCCTCCAGTCTAACTTCTCGCCCCTCCCCCAGTCCCCCGTAATGTAATATAAACTCTCCCGCTGTCTACGTTACGGTGCACGAAATATGGACCGCGGATAACTGTGCAGAAACCGCGGGAATTCTCAGCTGCTTGAGATCTCGCGAGCAGTGAGAGGTAGAATGTGATTAGGCCCAGACATAATTAAGATTTATTAGAAAATAACACATAAAACGTGAGCTTATCTTGGCTCCTTCTGTAAATAATTCTCAGCATGGGAATTTATTTTCTGTATAAAATGCTCGAGAGAAATGCTAGTGTTTTTAAAAGAAATGCCGTTTCACGAACACGAAACATTTTTTGCGAAACAAGGTTTACCGGTAAAAGGAGATTTGTTTAAAACAATAGTTTCTGAAGCAATGTAATACTTACATTACATCAGGCATACACATTATATTTAATCCGTTTAAAGTCCATTGGGAATTAAATATAATACCTGCTTTAAGTATCAGTGACTGTGAATTTTGTATTTATGGGAAGCCACTGGCGAAGTGTTGCGTTTTTATTGCGATACGGACTGAAGTATATGACATGATTTAAATGAGATTCGTCTTCAAGGGGTTAAGCATTAAGTATTCAGCGTTTACTAATTCACCGTCTTCAGCCAGGTTACAGTGGAGTTCGTACAATATATCGCGACATATCTCGACTAAACTAGTTAAATTCATAACTCTTAAATATCACAAATCTGAAAGGAAACAAGCTGTATGTATATAAAATTACGAAACTTTGCAACTAAGTATATTTAAAATAAAAATAATCTCACATAAAATAGTCACACGTAACATTTTTTGTAGTTGTGAATATGTGATTACACCTTAAGACTGACGGCTCAGCTGTTATGAGTATAGAGGCTAGGCCTATATGTATGTATGTGTGTGTGTGTGTGTGTGTGTATGTGTATGTGTGTGTGTGTGTGTGTATGTATGTATGTATGTATGTATGTATGTATGTATATGCTATATAGCATGCACAAGATACCTAAAATACTTTAGTGAAATACATGTATATAAGACGTTCACATGATCTGTATAAGGTACTTTATTGTACAGTACAAATAAAGTTCTTCATATAATAGATTAAAAAAGCAAGCAAAAATATGACTTGTGGTTATCATCGGAAATGTTCTTAGACATCTATGTTAGTTCCTTAGTTAGTTAGTTCAGCATAATATAAAATGGTCGTCATTAGGCGTGTAATTAATAGTTGATTATTTACCCATTGCAATATCATGAACGTCGATAGCCATTGTAATGTGTACAATGTGTCACATTACAGTAATATTGGTTTAATATTAGAAAAAAAAAAAGGACTAGATCAAAGCCAGTCAAAGCTGAATATATTCGCTGCTTATAAACTTAAACGAAAATAAATGGTTTCATTTACACGTTTTGGTAAAGAGACGAACGGCACTATAAAACTCTTTGACAAAACAAAAGCCCAATAAAACGTTGACGCGCGACCAATACTGAAAAATTTACGTCTCTGGAAATTAACAACTGATCGAAACAGTGGCAGTGGAGTGTGACGCTGGCCGAACAGGAAGCATGTCCCACACAACGCACATATTCGGGTAATCTGGGGAAATGAAGACAATTCTGGATGTGCACAACATAAACTACTAAGCATCGACCGTGCTTATGGAAACCAAAAGAAAACCACGGACATTGAATCGTTGTATATGGACATGACATTAATCCAGCATAATCAACAGTCAAAATATTTATTATGCTGTTGTGCGTTGTTACGCTCTGTGGTCTTATAGGTGGTTTCCGATGATTTGGGGGAACGTTTCGTCAATCCCGAAGATGGAATATGTTTCGTCGAAACGTTCGTAATCATCTACAAGACTATTTATTATTTAGTGTTCTGTCTGAGGACAGGTCCATATGAACAGGATCCTTCCATCCTTTTCTCGGACTGGGACCTGTTCATATACGTTCTTGGCAGATGATCCAGAAGTGGTTTGCCATTACCTTCTTCTGTGTGTGAATGGAGTAAGTGTTGGGATGCCACGGAGAAAAATAGCGTTATGTTTAATGATATTGTAATTCTCGACGATACGACAGTCGCTTGTTCCGCGTGGTAATCGTTTAGCGTAGTCCGAGGTCGATGTACTGCCCAATACGGGATAGCTTCCGGAAGTCCTCAACCACACCGAGCAACGGGCCACAAGGCACCCGCGGTCTACAGATTCCAATCTACTGGTCACTGAGTGTGCTTCTACCACATGTTTCAAACATTTTTATTTTATTTGTTGTTCTGTGTGACGACAGGTCCATATGAACAGGATTCTTCCATCCTTTTCTCGGACTGGGACCTTTCATATACGTTCTTGGCAGATGATCCAGAAGTGGTTTGCCATTGCCTTCTTCTGTGTGTGAATGGAGTAATTGTTGGGATGCCACGGAGAAACCGGGGAAGCCCCTCGGAGGAAAACTCCGTGTTGCCTAGACCACAGCCTTGCCCAACACAAGTTATAAATTCGGGCACCGCCGGGAATCGAACCCGAGACCCCATAATAACGTAAATGTATTTAAAAATATTTTTTGAGAATATTTTAAAATTAAGGTATAGTGGAACGGAACCAGAACGTAACATTTTGATAAATTGGTAATAGTAATTAACAAATAATGGAACACTTCTATTTGCTTGGAGAAACTGCTATTCGCGGTTCCGATATTTACCAAAGTAGTTTGGCCCAAATACAATCCAGTGACTGGCTTTTGTTGTGACGTTAATGATCCTTCGGCTGCCTGACACCGAAGTGTTGTGTTCTGGATTTCATTGTGTCAGGAGCTGTGGCGTGTTTGGGAAGCCAGGCGTCGGCTAGACACCTCTGTTTCGAAGGCAGTTATACAAGAGCAGTAAAATGTCACTTGGGTCAGTGGCTGAGAAGAAAGGAATTGTCATTTGTCCCGCACAGAACAAGGGCAAATTCGTTGTAACAGTATGGGTGAAACAAAAAGTGGATTACGTGCTGAAACCGTTTTAACTCCACGCGACTCCGTGCCCTGGTTAGTAACTCTCAGATACTCGGCACTCACTGACCGAATACTTTGTATCGAAACCCGAAAATCCAACGCCAGCTGTTGGAAACTGTCTCGCGCTAATTCGATCCAATTCACATGCTTGAATCATATTTAATTTTAATCCGCGTTAAGTATCCGTCAGCGACTTCTCAGTCTTCATAGTCCTTACCAGAAATTTCTGTACGCATTTAACATTTCTCGTCTAGTTTGTGCAGTTTAATTGCCGCGTACGTCCCGACGTTCGTCGTAGGACCACGTCATACGTTCCTGCTGCTTTCACGTCTCCTCGTTTGGCGGACACATAAAAGAAGCGATCCTACCGTGTTCATTGGAATTTTATTAGCAGAAGCGCACAGGATTTAATGGCTAAATGCCGTATATAGATGACATCCTCTAACCAATGGACGTAAAAGTGCTATTTTTCAACAACGCAGTTATTTTCGTGATTTCCTGCCTTTCATGCGCGTTGTTTCTCAACAGTTCATTTTGCACGTAACAGTAACACCACTCGACGTCAAAACTAGGATTTGTGAACAATGCAAAATCATGTTTGATACCAGAATTTAATTACGAAATGTGGCTTTGTTTCATTAGAGGCTGTAGAAGCAGGTGTGGGCCGTATATGCGCTTCTGATAAGCTATCTTCGACAAAATTCCTTTTATGTCTGATATTATTTGTATTTTTTTTAACAAAACGCAGGCGTCTCAAACCACAAAAATGTAATCGAGAAGCGAACGGCGTTAGTTACACAGACGCCATGTACTTTTATTTATTTAAAACTGTACATGGGAAGGTCGGTTTATTATAAAGCAGTTCCTGATGATTTTGAATAGCGTTTGTCAAAACAGGATTTGAGGTTTTTGGGGCGATGTGGGTACTTCTGGCGGTCTCCCGGGTTGTTGCGACGTGTGTAGCCAAAAATAATGCACTGCGCAAGCGCAGAAGACCAAACATGAAATGGCTTTCTTCAGCCGCTCCAGGCGGCATGCTGGTAGACAGAATATTTGAATATGTTACCCGTTGACTACCCCACCATTCGTCACAGCTCGTAATCTTAATTAACATCGCCTTGATCTGTGTCGTGCTTCAATATCTTGTTTAAATTTTTTCGCGTAGTAATGGCTTTCATAACGAATTTGGTGTTCCACAGATTTTTTAAAAAATAATATACAGGACAATTATTGTTTTGCTATACTTCGGTGAACAAATCAAGTTTACGATATTTAAGAAACGGTTTTTAAGAAAGGCATTATTCCACTACCCGTCTTGAGAAACTGATCGTCACTAACCCAATCAAAAATTCTCGTCAAATTAATAGGAAGAGTAGGTCCATTACTGTGTTCAAAATATTCCGCAAGTTTTACCTAGGAAATCCACATGTTTACAGATTTTTCCTTCAGATTCATTTTAATATTATACTGTCACGCCTTGGTCTCCAACGTTGGCTGCCTTTCAAGCTCTGTGACTACAAATTTCTGTATATTTATCATCTTTCCCAACTTATGTTGCAATATTTAGAAAGCATTAGTTTTTTGTTAATTTATATTACAGTGGGCTCGCTGTCACCTGGAAATTAAGACGAACTTTGAAAGTTCACGTAAACTAACTGTAACGTTAGATCTGCTGTTCTGGATCCAACATAGGTCTACAAATTCGTTATCTCGCGAGCGTATAATAACAGGCGTCTCTTGTTTCTGTCGTAGATATTTCTAGAAATTACTTCATTAATGAAGAGGGCAGTGATATCGTATCATCCAGAACTTATCATTTCATTAATTTTTTCTCTTGTGGTGCTAGGACTTATCTGTTCCCTGGATCATTTGGAATTAAAGTATTAGGAAGGTCTGACGTTGTAAGGCATATCGGAGTAACACTTTCGTGTATTTCAGAAACTCGGTACCCGTGCAGTTGACTTGACTGACTGCAAACAAAGAATTTATTTCGGTAAGGAACGCGTCCCATAACTAACTCACTGATGGTGCAACTAAGTTTCGACACCTTTGATACATCGCCTTATCGTCGTGACCGACTTCGTTAAGATTTATTTTAATATTATTCTCCAGCCTGCTTCTCCTTCTTTCAAGTGACCACTTTATGTGTTTTATTCTATGCCAAAATTCTGTGAGCTTTTGTTGTATCCGCATCTAGATCAGCATATTATCCCTGATTTGAGTGATATGTCTTGGCGATTAAAGTAATTCACGGTTTTGCTATTAAACGTCATATCATCCACTTCCACTCTTTGCATGTAGCACCGTTTCCATGGACACCCTGTTCCAGAAATTGGGACTCGTTCACCTCGTGAGGACAATGTCTGACTGACCCGAGTGTTTGCGTGCACATAATAATGATCATGTTGACGACGAAGATTATGATAATTTTAATCATTTGCTGTGAAGTTAATATTAGAGATATCTTAGTGAATACGTAGGCCTATGTGGGGAGTGAAGTTTGGAAATATAACTGACCGATACCCCCCCAGTGAAAATAAACTACAATAAAATTATTCAAGAAAATCTTCTCGGGATATCAGCCGCGTTAACTGGTTACCGTAGTAAACTGACGTTTCGGGAACCAACTCTGTCCTCATCAGCAGGGTTCTGATGTGACTGGATACCTCGGAAGTCGCCAGGCGCACACACGCACAACGCTGAGCACAAGAGAGAGAGAGAGTCAGCAGAACTCGTTAAGGGACACAGCCTCTTGATATACGGGTTGCATCTTTTTCTTTGTAACGCAGCAGTGTTCAAGTTTCATATCGCCAGTTCGGTCCAATCTCTTCTATGTTTCCATGCACCTAATCGACTGTCTCTCACCTCAAAACAATATGGCTGCCTACTTTTTATTCCGACTCTCTCCTTAATTTCATGTCTGTCTCTTTGCGTGTCTGTATATATGTTTATCTGCGTATCTTTCTATCTATCTGCTTATCTGTTTACCTATTTATCCGTCAGTTTGTGTATTTATGACTCTCTCTCTTTTGTTTTTCACTAAAAACAGCAACAAAACAACAGTTTATATCTTAAAATGTGTTCTTTGCAACTAGACATCGTCTCTCATTTATCATTTCTGATATTTATATATTTCACATACAGGCCTGTTGTTGACACAGATAACAGCATTATAGATTCTATTGCAGCAGTCATGAAAGCTCTCCTACTGGATCTCTTCCGAAGGCAGGTGACTGCAGTAGGAGCTGCTGTAGCCCGTTTTCCGAATACCTTTTTTTTTCTGAGGTCGTTCCTTGCACTGAAGCGATGAAATTCCCTTCGCCAGTTGCCTTCGCCATGCTTGTCCGTCCGTCCGTCCGCACGTAATTCGAGAACCTCTGATCGGATTTTCGTTACATCTAATATCGAGATATTTTACTAAGTGTTGTCGACTCACTTCGATGTGGGTTAGAAGTGGATTATAACGTGCGCTTTACACTGTAATAACGTGGTTGAGACTTGCCAGATGGTGTAATCTTAGCGCGGAGCGACAAGCTACTTTTATCCTCACTTCCACAACCCACGTTTGAGGACCGCTGTGTGCCATTGTTCGCGACTACTTATCTAAGACATTGATAGCCTAGTTCTGTTTGTGGATTCTGTATCTGAGAAAGCACTGTATCGTGGCAACAAATAGTCGCAGAGATATTGTTTTTGTGTTTGACTAAACAATTTACATGAAAGCTGTATATATTAAAAGCGGTAATTTGCATGTAAAAAACACAGTTCTTTGTTCGATACTACATTTCTGTGAAATGCCAAGAAGCTCTGTTTGATTTTCATGCAAATCAGCCACTTTTGTGCTGGTAGTTAGCCAACATAGACGGAAATTAAAGTAGCCAATCAAGTCATGTTTAATTGACATCTGTTAACCAAGTGATTTTGGAGACGCGGAGAGTCTGTACACTGTGAAGTAGGAAGGACCACGTCGGCCTTAATGAAGGGCGGTAGGCGAACGTCTTCAGCTGCAGGTGGTAGTGACTTCGTTAAAGGGAGTCTTGTACGTCGTCTAAGAGACGACGCTTCTAGGGCGATGGGTGTTGTAATTCCTGGCTTCAGGGTTATGACAGAATCGTGGGTGCTATGAGAAATTCAGAGAAACTTATCGCCTCCAGGGTTTCCCAGAAGGTGAGGCCGGTACGTTCCTGTGAAATGTTGGTAACCACCTACAAGTATACACGGCATCATAACCAGGAAGGTCCCAGTAAACTTATAAACTGTGATCGAAAAGTCACGCAACTCTGACATGTTCTGATTGTGTTTCTGCAGTGACCGGAAGCTGTTAAAAGACGACATAGTTTCCATCTGCTTAGCTCATTTGAGATTTTCTATGCATGAACTTCATTAGCGTCTTCTCTTGAAGATAGGCTACTGGTACATAATTTTCCATTACATGGTAAGAAATAGTGCTGATGTTGATAACCAGAACTTTTGGGACACTTCGCACTTCGGACTGTCGTCTGTAGACCGACTGTGGAAATTGGTTACCCAAAGTACCCTCTTCTTCGCTTGGTGCTTGCAAATGTCAGCAGACTGAACCTCAGGACAATTTGGCATAAAACTGCTGACTCGTGCAGTCGCTTGGTTGTACACGACGTCACCAGTGTTGAAAGTTGTACTTACAACACTTGGGTTATTTTGTCAAAACTAATGTAAGTTATGGCTGCAGATTATTTCTGGAAACGTACGTACATTTCGCTAGAGTTGTGCTAATGAACACTTTTATTTATAAAGCTTCACGAGCAGAATGCAAATGCACCGCTCTTTCTTCTGCAGTTGTAACTTAATGTACCATTTATTTCATATTCATAATTTTGCTCGCAGAGTTTATTGTCTTGTGTGATTAAGAAATTTATCAGCGATTACTTCCCTAAAGAGCATTAACCAATATCTTTATAATGAGACACGTTGTGTTTTCTTTGAAGTACGAGTTTAATTTCTTGTTGTTATTTAGACTTACTTCATGATTCAGAGGTTTGAAATCTCGCACTTCTCTTTCAGGAGAAAGAGGGTGTGAACAGATTATCGCTTGATCAGATATTCATCTCATTTTACCGTCATTATTCAGTTTCCAGGTCCTGAACGGATGTCAGAGACGTTCGAGAATGCTACCTGTGTCCTGTTTTCAGCGGTAAGTTGTTACTTGTTGAATTAACATCTGATATAAGGCTCTCATTCAATGGTATATGACACCAAATTAACATTATTATGATGATAATGGCGAAATAGCACGTGCAGTATATTTTATAAAACAGCGGTAGGCTTAATAGAACCCGTTTGTTACGATATAAATTGGTATAAACAGAAATAAAAATCAAGGGGGTTGCATTTTATATAAAGTACACACGCAAATTCAACATTTATTCTCAGGTACTTATCCCAAGCTGTTGAATCAAACACATCTGTAATGTAAAATAGTAGCAGTTAAGTTTTTTTTAGAGTGTTTGCCAACGGCCAAGAGCCCATAAACGGCAAAGAGTAATAAAAGTTAATAGTTATGAAAAAATCAAAAAAAAATCATTAGCAAGAGCCAGATACATACAATCAGTCTAAACATCTAGTATCGGGACCAGAGGACGCATTGTTTTTGCTGAAAATTCCCAAAAATTTGCGTATGTCGTTTGCAGTAGTGAGTTAACTTAAGATTCATGGATTAGTCATACTGAAACGAAAAAAATATCTTATTTTTTCTTCGAGGCGCACGAATACCAAATGGTGCCCATGATAGAGTGGGAATTTATTTTGCCCTTGAAAACATTAATAAGAACAAAGCCTGGAGATGTCTTTTGGAGGAAACTGTTCTGAAATTTAAACAGTTCAATATTAAGTAAGATTTGAGGTTTTCATGGCTGTGGCTCCCAAGATGGATGCCTTCTGGTTTGCAGCGCCGTGTACTCTGATAGAAGATTAGAAACGTTGCAGAGGTCCCTGCCGCCTCTACTATCAGTTTAGTATTAAATCATAATTTTGTAAAATATCAAACTGAACGAGCGATAATAATACAAATTGGTAGAAAATTATTATATGAAGCTCATCTAAGGAAAGACCATCGAAAGCCTGGATAAGATCAAAATGAACAGAGACGAACTCATGAAATGACTGAAGTAGTAACAGCAGATTTTGGTCCAAGAAGACCACGCTGTCGTGCTACAGACAACAACAATAGCATTAACAATACGATAATCGTGCTGTAGCGCGGGGAGGGTCGGTGGTCGAGGTAATAATGTCCCGTTGGCGGGCGGTTTCCAGCTGTGCTCAGTTCCGTCCCTCGCCCTGCTCTGTTTTCGTCGGCTGCTAGTATTTCCTTGCAGCTCGTACGTAGACCCAGTACGCTTGCGTCGTAGCGTACAACCGCGGCCGGCGCTTACTTAAGAGGCGAAGGACAGAACGCTGAGGACCATTCTCCTGCGTGCGGCCCGTGTTCCGGAGTGTGGTGAGCGACTGGCTGACTGTCCCAACGCTGTCAAATGCAACCCCCTCGTCGTTAGTTTCGACTTTCTTCCTTCGATGTGCGGTGAACGTAGTTACCAGAACTTATGTGTGCCTGCACTGAATGTAATTGTACAGTGACTCAGTTGGAATTAATGTTAGTGTTGCCGGGGATTTTATGTGGAATCTACAGCTGTTTTTGGTGTTGCCATACTATGCCTCCGTGTTTAGATTACGTAATCAGTTTATCTCATCCTCTGTATATAAATTAACATGTTTAAAATCCGAACATTTATGGACTTTTGTCAGTCGGAGTTTGTCTGTTTGAGAGTTGGTGGATTTATTGGCGTATCGTCAGCGTTAATCGATGCTGCAGTTTATGGTGAAAAATCTAGTATATGATAGACTTTAACATCATATAGGATTTATCAGAATGTTAAACGATAACAAACATTGTCAACCGTTTGAATTAATTCTAAAGTAAAATGAATCTTGGGGAATTATTTATGCAGATATCCGAATGCCCGTAAAACGTGTAACTGATAGGCGTTTGCTGCGATGTTAGGTCCCAGTGCACTCCTCGCCGTTCCCCATAGCTGAAAATGGCATCGCTTCGTCTGCCCGACTCTGAGGAGTACCAGTTTGAAAACCGGCGGCGTACCGGCAGTACCGATTCGTCCAGTAACACTTTGCACTTGTCCGCTAGATCGCAGGAGTACCGCCAGTTGGTATGGAATGTAAGTAACCGACGTATAATTAGTGAAGATGGAACGAAATTGGTGGACTTCTTAGGAAACACGTGGCTAGACCTAGTTACGATGACCAATAGTAAGAATGGTTCTCTGAATGCTTTCCACGGCAGTGGGATAGACGGTTCAGTTCATGACGAGCCGGGAAGTGGTTTGAACGAAAGTATTCTGAATGCTACAGCGGCCAACGGCACGGACCCGATCCCGTTCTACAGACACTCCTTTGCAATGACGGCCATGTATTGTTTCGCCTACATCCTGGTGTTCGCGGTCGGCTTGGTCGGGAATTACTTTGTAATCGCCGTAGTCTATCGGTCGCCACGCATGAGGACAGTGACGAACTTCTTCATCGTTAACCTGGCTGTTGCAGACATCCTGGTGATTATCTTCTGTCTACCTGCTACCCTCCTGTCCAACATATTTGTCCGTAAGTATGCGACACACTGATTTCGTTATTAATGTAAATAACTTCTTTTTCAGTGCAGGAATCGGTATTTATTTTCAGGAAAACGCATCACGCATGGTCCGTATCCCGGCTCAAAGTGTAACGTGGACGGTCAGGAATGTAATAATTAGGCTCAGTACTTGATATATCGCGAGTAAATGCTGTACTAAATAGGATTAGGCCTATCAGATTTGTAACAGCCACCTTGTGATTCAGTGCGTTGTTTGTTTCAAACTAGAAATTGTTAATATTTACGAAAAGCCCAAATCTTGCCGCGGTCGTAATTTTTATTTTATTTGAGAAAAGAACTGTACACTGGTTGCAGAGAGAATGGTCGTAAATGAGAAACAATGTAAACAAAAGACTGCTGAGCTAGAGGAGGAATCTGTTCATACAAAACCCACTCAAAAGATTAAACAAACAGTCGTTATAACTATATATAGGTATGTGTATGTTATACATCATAAAACAAGTTAGAACGTGAAACAGAATGATTTGAGCAGGCACTGCCAAAAGAGTGTTATTCGTATTGATTAAATCTGAGTGATACATGTTTCGCGTATTAGCTAAGGGAACACGACCGCCGCTGGGATATAATACGTTTCAGGAATAATTACGATTACTTGGTGAGAGACAATTCCTGTGATGTGTGGTTGGAAGCAGTGTCGTATTAATCTCATTAAGACTCGGTGCTGTAGATGAAAAACGTCTGAGTGTTTTACTGAATAGAACAAAGTGGCCTGGTTTGAACTGAATAAATGTATCGTTCCATATTAGACGAGTGCAAGTGAAATGTGTTTTGTCACAGGTAGAACTCTGCTTTTAAACCGCCCGGGGGTTAGAAAAAAAATGGAAAGTTTGCAAAAATTGAGTCAGATGAGTGGATGCGAAGATACAGCTTATCACCGTATCTCTAAAACCGGATAATGGCTGTGATCGCTTGAGATAGTCTTTGTCCCAAGCTGCACCGAGTGAGATGCAACCAACCCATTCTGTCAGGTCCCAGGGCGACTACCATTGTCTGTGTGTAAGACTGATAAACAGACGTTTGCAGGAAGCAGTTTAAGACTACAGTGCTATGACCTTGTGTACGCTACTAGTTGCTCACAGAATCAGGAAGGAGATAACTATACAGGTTGATTAGAAAGATTTTGGTACTCAAGAAAAGCGTAGTTTCTGACTGAGTTTTTATAGCTATCAAGTAACGAAGCAAAAACATTTAAAAGCGTCTAAGTCTGATACCAAAACCAGTTTTTGGCATATTTCTTTTTACTAAAATGGCGTATTTTATTTATCCATCTATAACGAAGTTTTATTATTATCGTGTTACGACTATGCTGTAGCTCAGACGGTTAGCCGCCGGCAGCTTGCTGTGAAATCCGGGTTTCGCGTCTAGAGGAGTCTTCGTGGGATTTGTAGTGAAAAAAGTTGTACTGCGACAGGATTTTATCAGATTCTTTGGTTTTCCCCTGTCAGTATCATCCCACCACCTGTCCATATTCACTCAAGCAGCCTAACTGCGTGATGGACAACGGGTCCCATTAGCGGTAACAGTTCAACAGCCTCTCGCCTCATCGCAGCAGAAACAAACTTAAGTCGTGGGAAGAATATCTCATCCTAGTCCATAAAGATCCATTTTAATATTATCCTGCCATCAATACCAACGTTTTCTCCCTTCCATTCAGAATTTCCGGCTAAAATACTGTATGCATGTCACATCTATTCCATGCGTGCTACATGTCCCGCCCACCTCATTCTCCCTCATACGGTCGCCATAATATTTGGCGAATGATATTCATTACTGTCTCATTTTTAAGGTTTTCAAGGCGGCAAACGTGTAGATTGTGGTTATTGTATTGGTCTTCAGCCTTGAAGGTGGGGGGGAGATAGGTTTGTCGTCAACGTTGATTCCAGAATACGGGACTGCACGGCCTCGCAACCAGGAAGACCACAATGGACAATATTCCGAACTGTAGTTGGCAGAGAACAAGAATTTGAATTTATGTCGGCGTGAAAGCCGGTCCCTGGGGGTAAAATAATGGATAGATCGCCGTACAGTTGACACAGAACGTATCGCTCAGGCTCACTGATGCTTTAGATGTTGATGACTGGCTTGTGAGATCTACTAACATGGTAGCCACTCCGTGGCCCAATGTCCCTCCTGAAAAGGTCGTGTATAATTTACGCTTAGGTACAAAAGAACTCCCCTCCTTTTATGAAATCTAAAATTTTATTTCTGTTATCAGAAGAGCCCGCTATCGTTCCGTGCCCTGATCCAATTTAAGCTCGTCAACACCCGAAACAAAATTTATCTCGCATGTAGTTTAATATTATTCACCCATCTACATCGAGATCTTCCAAACGGTCTCTTTCCTTTAGACTTGCCAAATACCTTTTTGTAGTCATTTGTCGTCCTCCGTGCGCGATACACGTGCCAACCGTTTTATAATCCTAATCCTATGTAATTCATTACTGTTACTGTCTTATGTCTAGTTGGTATTAATTTTTAAGTTTTCTACTTTAGGTTATCTGTTGTGTTTAAATACTTGTGCCTTATGGTTTTGTAATGTTATGAGTTGACTTATTTTGTGTGATGTGTGTTATTTTGTTGCGTCTTATTGTAACACCACTGCCACCGGGTATAAACCCATTTGCAGTTAATAATAAATAAATAAAATAAATAAATAAATATTTGGTACACAGAACAAATTACGAAGTTCCTCTAAGGTCCAGGCGTTATCTTAAGCATCGTGTTGTCAGAAGCACTCAGAGTGTCTCAGAAGGATCGTGAGTATGTTTGGATTTGCTCGCTTTATGGTCTCCGACACAGAAATTCCGAAACTTCGTTCCGGAACGGGTGCTATGGGACTTCGGTACGAACGTGACTCCTCTCCGACGAAAATTTAAAATGGATTTCCGGTCCAACATCATGGATGGCAAAGGTTTCGAATTCCTCCGGTTTGCCACGATCTTACACAGATTAATTCATTAATGAGTTATTTAATAATCTTATTTCGTGTAGTGAGTGGGTATGCAGTGCGTAGTTATTTCGCCGTATTAGTATTCTGGAGAGTCTATTACAATTGCCGTGTCCGTCCGAACGCGTTTATTGACTCAAGAATGGCTGAACGGATTTGTACGAGATTTTGAAACAAGTCGTCACGCTCCAGTTTGGGTTAAGAGCAGACAAATTAAGATTCTATCCGAGGACCTCGTGCATTGAGGTGTGTGCACTTTAAGTTCTGTAAGGCTTTCAGTGTTGGTTTTGGCCAAGCCACTGAAAAAGCCTTAAGAAACGCTGTCTTCTTATACTTCTCCAATTCACGGATTAGGTCGATGACCTGCTCAGGCTTCTGTGAAGTCCATCTTCTGTTTGGTCTTCCAATATCTCTTCTTTCTTAGGGTCTACAACAAAGGGACTGTTATAAGTCTCGCTAATTTTGAAGTTGCCGCGCATTCTTGCACTATCAGTATATCGATGTCGTTCAATGTCGTTAATATTAGTGCAGCTGCAAAATATTTATCGATAGTCTGCTCAGTGAGCACGGACTGCTAACGAAATATCCCGTAACATGCACACATGAGAAAGGAATTATGTAGTTCGCCGTTACAGCCTAAATCATATGTGGCAGTCGTCAATTACGCATCTCCCGTGCAAATAACAGGAGAATTGCAGGTTACGTTAACTCTATTTCCATTGTGAATTGTTGCAGGGCGATTCAGGGGCAGTCAGACAAACTTCGAGGGTAAAACAGTTTTTGAGTGAAGAGAGTTTCATTGACACGGGTCTAGTTTCAAAATTTAACGGGGGTCATGGTAGTTTCGACCGAATATAAGGAAGTACCAGGACGAACACTGCATTAAGAGATGTCAAGAGATGCCAGGATGATTTGGTTGACGATTCGGAAGTAAATGGGGGGGGGGGGGGGGACTGCTGTCCAGTAACGCATCTGAGAAACACGGAGTAAAGTCCAAGCAAATCCACAGAATTTCGTAATTTCAAGCACCGATACTTTCGATTCCACACGAAAATCAAGAAACGTTAATTAAATAATTAATTAATCATTTTAAAATATTTCGTAAGGGATATGCTTTGAAAGATATTTAGCATATGTTTAACTAGTATTTGTCTTTATTTCTTATTTTAATTATTACTTTGAACTATAAAGGCTTTAACACTACTGCTTAGTATTTAGGAGGCTTCGAAGACCAGCTATTCCGACTGGGATTTCCTCAGTCCGTCCAGGTAAATTCCGGGATTATTTATTATATTAGGCTACTACATTCCACTGGACCAAGGAATTATGTATGTATGTATGTATTGCTTACTGAAGTTACGTATACCGCCGGTATAGTAAAGACTGTAAATCATGCAGGTGTTTGATGCAACAGTAAATTAGCGCACAACGAGATTTTGAAGTGAATCATGAAACCGACAA
This sequence comes from Zootermopsis nevadensis, assembly GCF_000696155.1. The sequence continues at coordinate 242,316 of NW_019061003.1, forward strand.
TCATGGCATCCCTTCGCTGCAGTCCACAGTAATGCAATGTCAGATTCACTTAATACAACCTTCCGTACACTGCGTCAGTAAAATGCGATAAAGCCGGACAGCTAAATCTTCAAGACAAAATTCATACGATCTGAGGTTCTCACGGCGTTGATGACGTCACTGATTTATTTTGGGTTGTGGCGCAATGTCGACGTACAGGTATAATACCAGCGTCTTTAGCCCTGATAAAAGGGATACAGTAAGTTTCTCCGAAACGTCGGTATCTTCCTGGAAGGCCACAGAGCGTCACAAATCATAACTACAACATAGACGTGCACTACATGATTTGAATGCGTACTGTCATCTTCAGATGGGACATATGCATATAGAATAAACACGGTTGATTTGGCGTGTTAACATATTCTTCATCGTAACGTATCTTACCACAGTGACACAACAGGGCGCACCAATTAAACTTATATTTTTGCTTTCGTTGGCCTCAGAAGAGGTATCTGTGAGTAGGAACGTAGTTGCTGAAACATGAGGAAAAATTGCGAATTAAAACTTTTTAACACTCCGTTTCTCTGATTCGTTTTTCGATATGTGTACATGTAGGTCTCTGTGCGTCAGAAGTTGTGTGTAGCATTTCAGGTATTGTGTACGAATACTAGGCATTTCATGCAATACCTGTAAAATTACGAACGGATTTTAATTGTATAATTTATTATTTTCTCGGGTACTTTTATAAATCCCACGTGCTCTGTGGAATGCAAAAAGTGATTTAGGTAAAGTGTTAACAGGGCGAATGCAACATAACCTAACATAACCTAACCTAACCTGAGTGGCATAATAGTCAGATAACGCGACCAAGATCTCTGGAACTGTTTAGCGCGCCCTGGAAAGGCTTTAAAGCGTCCGTACTTTACTTCTCCTTGTCGTTTCACGTATTTCATCTCAAACTTGAAGACAGATTAGGTACAAAGACACACACATATTCCTTCGTCCAGTGGTATGTCTGGGTGCACGCCACGCTGTCTAAACATGTTATATTATGCTTGTTTTTCAATTTATCGATAGCTCATTTCCTTCGCCGATTTGGGCTAGTTTACGTTCCTGAATGTTTGGAGCTAATGAAGACATTGCGAAATACTTACCAAGTGGTTTCTGTTCATGTCCAGACACTTTCAAATAAGTAGCATCGTTAATATCGTTCATTCAGGATATAATTTAAATTTGGAAATGCTATGAATTTTCGTCCCATTAAGGCAAAGATAGAACTCAAGGCGGATGGAATGTGGTAGTAGTTCAGAAGTTTGTTTGTACCAGATCCAATTTATCCGTAATTACTAGCTTAGGAGCGTTGTCGAATCTGTTGCGAGAGAAGTCTTATTGGCGTAAGAAAATTAAAACATCTCTTTAAAAACATTTTTTTCGAGTCGTGGAAGAAAGAGTATATCTCTTTAACGCATGTATTCACATCGCATTCTCGTCTATCGAAGTGAAAATGGTTTAAATCCAGAGGCTTCGAAGTGTTGAAAAATGCAGAATCGTTTTATTCTTCTGAAAATTTTGTAGGATTAGAATTGTCTTAGAAAGCTTGAATTTTTAGACTTGGTTCAATAAATACGGTTTCGCTTATCATTTTTGAAGCATTGAACAGCTGTCCTGTCACCAACAGAAATATACAGAGGACATACATGTATATTTATTTATTTATGTTCATATTAGCGGAATGTGGACAAAACTTAGCAAATTTGCAATAGGATTATTGTATGTTTAAAACTGAAATCGTGGGTATGTCGGTATGATGCCTTATACTTACAGAATGGATATACAAATTTGTCCCAGACTTGGTATTAGTTCCTCGAAACCAGGAAGTTATTGTCCTGTGTTCTGGGTCTAGACCCGGTGAGAATGGTTTATATATCTCGGAAACCAAGTACGATAGAGGAACGGCATCAGAGCAGAATTGTTTCTTTCCTCGAAAATATTACAGGAACAAGACCACAACCCCCAAAAACGAATCCTGGGTTCGATCTTTGGTGAATGTGTTTTGCTGTATACAGAAAAATAATTGCGGTGAATGGTTGTTTACAAATACACCAAAGGTGATAAGATAACAGCTGTAGTCCGAAAATATTTTTATTAGAAGAAATTACTTAAAAAAATTCTATTTAGGGACAAGACGTCAGAATAAAAATGTAAGAGATCATCACATTAAAAGAAATGCTTTATAAACATAATCTGCAAAATTGAAACTGTATTTATTACCAGAATACCAACAAATATTGTCTAACTGCCATTGTTTTATTTGAAGTGTTACAGTTACCTTTAAACTGTGTTTCGTTTTAGCAATCAATAATACTTGAAGTCGGTCTTTTTAAAGACTGACTGGCAATTGATTTAAGCCAGGAATTTTTTTCCTCGTGGACAGTCAGCCATATATTTGGTTCGCTCAGAACGTGATCTTCCAGAAGGCTTACAAATTCTAGAAGCGACCACAAAAATAATGTGCAACTACGAATTCTTATCATAAGAAAACGGCTGACTCTGGAAGACGAGGAACGGGTGTTACACAAGAATTACTCCTGGATATTTATAGGTTCTAAAGTTTAATTTAATAAATTAAATTGACGCGTCGGCGTTAAGTTACTTTCTTTCTCAGGTGGCCGCTATAACATGTTCGTAATTCAAACATAACTGGAAAGAAAGAGCCCAGCTATTATTTACATTCATACAGAAGTAACGAGTGAAATTGTGACGAATGTCTCTGATACAAATTTTTGTGGATGATAATGTGAACAAAGACGCTCCTGCCTTAAGAATGATAACATTTCCGGATGATATTCAAGGATGTGTATCGGATAATCAGGCGTGTGATAAGCTGTCGGGCAAGAAGGATTAATATGTAAATGTAAACAATCGACGAATTTCCCCTCAGTAAAATGCTGACACTGTCAGTATTTATCTGATATCAAGTCACTGATATTGAGATAAATATTACTCGCGCACATAGCAAAATTACGTTACGTTTTACCTTCTGGACAAATAGAGAAAAGTTACGTAGTTGAAAACCCACAAGTGTGTAATATTCCCTAATGGTCGAGGCATTACCCCGTAGAGACAATTGCGTTCTTGAATCCAGTTTTTTTTTGACAGTCAAAATTTTTTCAGGCCAGCCTTTACAGTTTCAACGCTACCAGTTCTAGAATTCTTGCATCTAAACCCAGCCGTCCTTTCAATATAACAAATTTTGTTATTGTTTTATTCCCTAATCCGAGTCTTGCGGTCGGGGTTTCGCTTTTAGTTTCCATTTCGGCTTCAAGAATCGTCCGGGCGAGGCGACGAGGACCAGTCTGAGCGTTGCCGACCGGGTCGTGATTTTAGTTGTAAATCAAGTACAGTAGTTGTCTTGACTCCTTAAAGCATTAGGAAAGAGATTATTATACCATCGTCCATCAAATAAATGCTGAGACAGTCTAAAATATACATGAAATTTCTCATCACCTATAAGTTATTTGCTTAAAGTAACGTATTTGCCCTAGATCTTTCGTTTTATTATGTTTAAAGCATTTGCTTTTATCCATAATAGCTTTCTGTTATTCATGTATAAGCGAAGCGATCACAGTTAATTC